>CAJHQQ010000987.1:0-125387 GCA_905132885.1 Moricandia moricandioides | reverse complement strand
TTCACTGGAAGCGCAAGTCGAGGCTTCTTCGGTCAAGCATGTTGAGGATCTCCAACCGGCGTCTTACGAAGCCAAGAAGGCCCTCGCCTATAGCTACCTGGATGTCCTTGTGTCCCTTAAGGAAAATGAGAGAGGAGTAGGTCGCGGCTAACTGTGAAGCTCGTCTACGGGAGGTCATGGTGAACATCGACCTTCTCAAAGAGATTAGGAAAAAAACCTGCTGGCATCTTATAATCTCTCTCGTCTTCGGTCCAAATAAATCGAGATCGGTGCCGAGCTTAACATAGCTGCTATATCCGACTTTTCAGTAGGAAGCTTGATTTCCGTTAGTTTTTTGAAGATATGCCCAATGACTTCTTCTCGATGGTGCCTCCCAAGGCCAATGAATCTGGTGGGGACTCAGGTCAATCTGACGCTCAATGTCGGGTCTGAGAGGCTAGCTCGCGGTTGTAGGAGAGGGACTGAGCTCAAGCTGCTAAATCTTATTAGTTTTTTCTTTGTTGTTCATGTTCTTCTTTCTTTTACTTATATTTTTTTGAAATAATAAATTGGGCCCTATGAAGCCTTTCGGTTCGTTTTGGATTTGGCGTTGCATATATGATGCATATTGTTAAGGTTATTATGTGGGAACTCGTGTGCCTTAGTTTTGACTTGGTTCGTTTGCGTTTTCACACCTGATGTTGATACTTAAAATAGCTTTGATCGATTTAGTGATACTATTTCAATATTGGATCGATGTTGACTTTGATAAGTTCTAATCGATGTTTTTTTATTGCGAAATGTGGGGTCGACTGTATCTGAGGGCCCCAGATTAACAGTCGGTCGTGTTTGTTTGTTCGGAGATGGTTTTTTCGGGATCCAAATCAGTATTTAATATGATTAGTTTCTTTTTAGACAAAGGCATACTTTTAACTGTAGAAAATATAAATTTTCTTGAATATTGGTTTCCTTCTTCCCTTTTGGTTCTTCGAGGATTCAGGCGGGGGACGTATCCGTTAGGTTGACTCCTATTTTGCGGAGGACGTAGTCTGAAATTGCTTTCAAACATGGTGGTAAGTTGTCATAGATTCTTATCTCTTCACTAGTCAGCGGCGCGTCGAAGTCGATAATCATAGGAGGCAATGTGAGATATAGAGAGCTGGTGTCATAGATCATGAGGTCATCTTGATAGGACGAAGAGTCCGTTGAGCTTATGGTGCTCATCTTTGAATATTTGATAGTGTTTTAGTGTATATTTATATATATTATTCTCTTTTTTTAATAAGTGATGTTTATATTTTGCTGCGTTAATTTATCTTTAAAAAAAATTATTACTATTTGTAAGATATATTCTTATTGTTGTTATAAGCTTGCATGTACTGCTAAAATTAATTAATATATTATGAGACTTTTTCAATTGAAATTTATAGATGGTCATGGTGTGTATGTTGTTGCGGCTTACGACTACGACTATTTTTTGTTTCGTTGTCTCAGGTTTTTGCAAATTTGTGACATGCAACTACGATATGCAATCAAGTGTTCGTTTTGTTGTCGCATGTTGGTGAATAGTCGCAACTACCACTTACAAATTCAGCGACTTAAAATCATAACTTGCAACTGATCGCGTGATCAAATGTACAACAACAAAACAAACAATAATATGCATCCTTATCATGCTATCAGTGTTGCGACGGCAAAATGAACCACAAACGCAAGTGGAAATGACATGTAAGCGAAAAGGGTCGATGAGTTCACTAGTATTAATCTTTCATTTTCAAAATACTCAAAATTCAAGTAGAAAACATGTGTCACCTTTGTAGGCTGATATATGTTGTAACATCTCAAAACTCAGGCTTAATTCTTTTAAAGAGAAATGAGCTTCTCTACAGCCCATTATGGAAAATCCTAGGGTTCTCTTTTCATTCCCTATAAATTGAGTTGTCTCCTCCTTTTTGTATTCTATCAGAAACTTGACGCGAATCTCTGCAGAGAATTCTTGGAAGACAAAAAACTGTAGCCGTCAAGCTCTCTCTCTCTCTCTCTCTTCTCTTCTCTCTCTCTCTCTCTCTCTCTCTCTCTCTCTCTCTCTCTCTCTCTCTCTCTCTCTCTCTCTCTCTCTCTCTCTCTTTCTCTTTCTATCCATGACTCTTCCTCTCTCTCCCCTCCGTGATTCTTCTTCCTCTCTCTCTCCTTGCCGTCCGCTTCTTGTCTCCTCGCCATGAGCTGTCGTGAGTGGTGGTGGTGGCCGTGAGGTTGGAGAATGCAGTTTTTTGGATTCTCAGCAATCCATATTCATGTTTCCAGATCCAGATCTCCATATCTATTTCTAAGGTGAGGTGATTCAAACTCAGTTTTATTTTCATGATCTTTATATTGGTTGATGAGGAAATAAGGTTTATATAGTCCTTTTTAAAAGTTAAGTTGCTAGACCATAATGGATGTTAGGTTGTTAGATGAATGTATCATGATGCATAAGAACCTTCACACTGTTTAAAGGACTTAGTGAACTGCCTTGTGTGGATCTTGATGAATGTTTATGAATGATTGCTTGTGTGATTGGTTGTTATATAGTTTGTGATAAATGATGATGGAAGCTACGTTGCTAGAAAGAAGTGAACGTCTAGGATAATAGTGGATGTTTCAATTGGTATTACAGTTGGTATCACATATGTATGTATGTATGTATGTATGTATGTATGTATGTATGTATGGTTGTAAAGTGAAGTATGTATGTGCACCGACAACGGGTAACGTCTAATGAATGTGTCAAGGTTAAAGTTAGGGTTAATGTGAACAAGAATGAGAATGAGTTAATGTGAATATGTATTGACTGAGACACCAAAAACGGGTGGCGTCTAGAATGAGATGTGATGAGGTATGTGAATAAGACCGTGAACGAACGGTGACCGCGAAATTCGGGATATAAAATGTGAAAGGACGCCGTAAAATCGAGTCAATGCCGAGTCGTGGCATACTTATGGCTATTAGGACCGGGGTGGCAGAAAGAGCCAGAAGGGGCTAATGATGCTGCAACTCGAACAACCATTTAGGAAATTGGGAGGCAGTGGTTCACGTAAGACCTTTCGGGATAGGCCGACAAGAGGTGGGACGTCCTTGAGCGAGATGGTAGGTCCTTACGTCCAGGATGATTAGTGTCGAGTCAAGTTGTTAAGTAGTCGAGTCAAGTCTATGTTGTAGCAGTGACTGAGTTAATTGTATTGTGTGATCGCTGGGTTCAAAGAACAGTATAAAAGTGTTGTTTTATGTTATTGTAGGATGCATTTGATTGATTGGTTGTAGTGGCTAGCCAATACTTCATTTCACATTAAGTAGTATAGAAATTCATGCGGAGAGACTGGTCTAGAACCGCTTCACTAAGTAATCTATTTACTTATGCCTTCCTTTCTATTTCCCCTATGTGCATGACTGTAAGTAGAAGTTTATATATTTAGTTTGGTATTTGATCAAAAGTATGCGTCCGAAGATTCATGGAGTCAATAGCATAACACTTTGGGTGGTCTAACACGAGTAGACACATGTCCATAACATCCGATCGAAATTGCGGTCAAACGGCAGAGACCGGGACATTACATATGTCATGGTAGGGAAAATAAAATATAAAAAACTTCAATGAAACGATGGCTAACGCATGTCAGGATTTGAAAACTATATTTTCTAGAAGTGTCAGAACATCAGGTTCATACATTTCCTAAAATCCAAAACCGGAAACAAAATTTTAAGCCATCTTAAAAGAACCCCATGTGTTTCATTTGAAAACTAACTAGTAGTAAATTTAAAAACGTATATGTTATATTAATGTCTCAATTTATTGTTGACTTAAAGTTATTAACATCTAGTATATTCATAAACTAATATCAAATTAGTTTTTTGCTTCTTTGCTTTATGAGTTGTTTTAGACTATTGCAGAAAATATAAAGCATTATTTGATATGTAATAAGACGTGATTTAAATAAAAAAATTGTTCAAATTCAATAAGAAAATGTAATAAGACATGGTTCAGGGACGTATATTTTTTTGAAAAGACTAACGAGACTTGACTATTGAGTAAAACAAGTAATAACAGTACACCAAGAGTGATACAAACGAACAAGTGTCCAATTCAGGCGTAAATAATGAAAATAATATTAAAATACATAAAATAAAGTAATCTTATTGCAACAAGAAAACAAAAAGAAAAGAAAGATCTTAACGCAGTCAAAGTCTTTTTGAGCTGTTGCACCAAAAAAGGTTTTTTTTTTTTTGCGTTAGATACTTAATTTATAAATAATAAAAGGGTGAATTTGTACCATGACCATAATGAAAAAATATTAACTAAATGATTATGTAATAAAATAATAGGTTTGATGTGATAATTTAACAAAGAAGCCTATCACTTTCTTCTTTTCCGCGTGTGGATGATTACCAAATACGTTGTATACATATACTATACTATATTTTTTAGACATGTAGTATAAAATCATATATTCATACATTTTTGTTATATTTTTTATGTTTGGATATTTTGCTTTAGAAATTGTTTTTCAACCACTAGAACCAATTTTACTTGTCGTTTAAAGACAAACACGAGCAATTAGAGAGTTGACACCAAAAAATATTGCACGAGAATTTGGCAGAGGAAGACTAGATATGACTTATTGAAGAAGTAGTGGAGTTGTTACCAAAATAAAGAAAGAGAATAAGTATAGCATTTCTATTCTATATTACCAAATAAAACAAAATACACTAAAATATTACATTTTAATGTGAATTATTCATCTTGTTCTAATGTGAATGATAAAAATCATTAAGAGAAACACAAAGAGAAAGAGACTCGAAAAAAATAAGGAGGAGGAATTTATACTATTGCGTTAAATAGAATAATATACTATATGTATTAACAAAACATTGTGTTGAATATATGTTAAATCAGGTGTACTATTCTATTTTATAGTAAAATCTTTCGTGCGACAGTTTTTTAGAAAATTCGTTTAATTTTTTTCTAAGTTATAACATATGTAGAAAAATTCGTATGGTTTTACCAATATAATTGTTTGGTTGAATTATATATGACACAAAATATACATATCAAATAAATTTGGTAAGGAAAGAAGAAAAAAAAATAAAGGAAATAAAATAAATAAATGCATATATGATCAAACGGTTGTCGATAGAGCATAAATAATTAATGTAATATTATATAAAATATAAATAATACTTTAGTCAAACTTAGTTTATGTGTTTGTTATGAATACATATGCTTTAATTCCCCTTAATAAAATGAATAAACATACACACAAGAATAATTGGTTTCGTATTTGCTTGTATATATTACCACTATTCCTACTCTCTCACCCCTAAATACAAAACAAAACTTCTCTCTCTCTTCAGTCTCGTGTTACATTTTCATTCCTTAAATGCAGGACTCTTCTTTTCCCCGGTCGGAACGTAATCTCCGGTCACCCGCGCCGGAGAAAAACTTAAAGAGTTCAAAAACTAAAGATGATCAAAAGGGTGTTTCTAAGCATCCAAATTTTCGTGGCGTCAGAATGAGACAATGGGGAAAATGGGTGTCTGAGATAAGAGAGCCAAGAAAAAAATCAAGAATCTGGCTCGGCACTTTCTCCACGCCTGAGATGGCGGCGCGTGCACACGACGTGGCCGCTTTAGCCATCAAAGGTGCCTCTGCTCACCTAAATTTCCCGGAGCTTGCTTGCCATATGCCGAGACCGGCAAGCGCCGATGCGAAAGACATTCAAGCCGCTGCGACAGCTGCAGCCGTTGAATGGAAAGCACCGGAGTCTCCGTCGAGCACGGTGACGTCATCTTCAGCCGCGGACGATGCTTTCTCCGACCTCCCTGATCTCTTGGTAGACATGAATGATCACAAGGTCGATGGATTCTGGGACTCGTTTCCGTACGAAGAACCTTTCTTCATGGAAAATTATTAAGACATCGTGAATTAAATGACGGGCGGGGAATGCTTTTCCCGGTGGTGATGGGACATGGTGTCGTTCTGTAAGTTTGTGGGGAATTTTTTTTTTACTTTTTTTTTTCTTTTACGTGGGAGTAATTTTCTAAATGTGTGACGTGTAAGTATGAATACGAACGTGATTAACAAAAGGTTTTGTTTATTGCGTTGTTATTTACCAAACCTTGAAATATTTAGGAATTTTTTTTGACATCATTTGGGTGGGTAAATTATGTAAAGAACTAAGTTTGGGATTTATTATCCGAAATCCGGATTTGATTCGAGATCCGGATTTGATCCGAGATCCGATCCGGATCCGTTACAAAAATTTGTATATTCGGATGGACCGAATCCGGATAGTAAAATGTTGGATTCTTCAAAACCAAATCCAGAACCGAATATCTTGATTTTTAGTGTGGATATTCAGATTCTTAATTTTATTGATAATTATTTCAAAAATAGTAAACATGTATATACTAATTTATTTATTATATTTTTATTTCTATAATATATATATATATATATAATTACATAAATTTTGTAAAAGTATACATTGAAATAATTAAAAACATTATAAATAATTTTATTTTATAATTATTTTTGATATTTTATATATTTAATATTAATTTTATTTATTTTAAGGATCTAAATCCGGATCCTGATATCCGCCGAATATTACAATTTTAAAAAAGATTTTCGACATCCAGATATCCGTAAACCCTAGATTTGGATAAAAATAGTAAAAATATGGATTTGCGAGATAAAGATTTAGATATCTTAAAATATTCTGGATATCTGATCTGTCCAGGACTTAAAAGAACTTCACTACAAATTTCTCTTATATAAATAAAGTAATGATATTAGCATAACCATGTTACTTTATTAAATATTGAGCTAAAGCAAAGGAAAAGTTCTCATGCTATAGTTTTTACCATCTAATTTTGCAAATCTACATCCATGGAGAAAATATTTTCTCTAGCACTGCTACATATACGATACGTTATTATTTTTAAAACACACACAAAACAACATCTATTATGAATGTTGAAACTATTATCTCATCTCCACCCACCTGAAATCATACTTAAAAGAAAATATGATAGTATACCTAATTAAAATAAACATAAGAATATATAATTAGTACACAATCCGTAAAGTATTTGGAGCTTTCGTTTTGAGACTTTACCTTTACTCCCTTAGAGCCGGCAAAGAGTATATGCATATATGGTTTCTTCGTGACTTAAGAAAGACAACTTAATATAAAATTAAATAAATAAACAAACTTATTTTCATCAGTCTGTTGGTGGTTAACATAGTTATTTATTGACCTTGTATATTTAGTCCTATGTACTTAATCTTAGAATCATGTTCTATATTTTTCTGATAGAATGCGAATACCATTATATGCAGGTTAAAAGTATTAGAGCACCTCCAAAAATAGAAACTTAGTGGGTGATATAACTCAAATTGTCCTAAAGCAAATTCTCTCATCAATTGCATATTTAAAAATTAAATCTACGTGAGGACACATAATAAACTATAAGAATTAAGATTAGTCTAGGCGAGTAATAATAAAGCAATAAACAAGTTGATTATCAGTTGTAAGATATATAGGAAAATAGCTAGACGTAAGGTTTCAGGCAATCAAAATTATGAATTATAGATGCGAAGGATGTATGAGTGAACCGTCCTAGAACTCCGATGCAATAGTAAGATATACAGCTCTCGTTGAGAGTCTAATAAGATGTTTAAATCATGTATTTCGGCTCTCGCATGCGAATACGAAACGAGTGTTGATCGATACTACAAAGTGTTGACTGATACTTCTTTAAACAAGAGTTAACGCCCTAATCGATATGTTCACTAAATTAATTAATCCAACTCTCACATGCGCCTAAAAATAGCTCAATAGAATTATTATCAAGAGTTGTACCCACTTTTGCGGTTGTCAATTATCTTAAGTTTAGAGTTCTAGTTAGCTACTTTAGAACATAAGCAATTAGATCAATTCTGGAAGGATCCAAATTAAATCACCCTACCAGTTCTATGTTTCAATAATTCATCAAAACCCTAATAAACCTAAATCTAACAAAGTAACTACTCAAATATAATTAAGCAAGACATAAACTAAATGAATTGTATAAATAGATAGACTAAGAATAACTACGAATTGTGGTAATGTGTAAGGTGGTGCTTTGCACTAGACAATGGTAAACACTATAAATATTAGACATAAGTTGGCCATGAGCAATCTTGTAATATGTGGAACTTCTGAGCTTGAGCTGGTCTTGAAACAAGTTGGGTGTCTACTCGCATGGGTGTCAATAAGCACCAAGGAAGAGGTGTCGATCGACACTTCTTCTGAATCTCGGCTCTGACTTCTGATTTCTTGAACAACTACGAGTTGCCTCATCCATAAGCTCTAAAATACTCCATAATCTCCACATTTCTCCAAAACATACATAGACCTAAGAAAACTCTAAATTAGACTCAATATATAACATACAGACTCATAAATAGGACTTGTAATATGGCTAAAAACTAGTAAATTCCATAGCGTATCGTTGGGTATCAAAGTAATTAAAAATGAAACAATTATAAAAAATTAAGAATGAGACAACAAAAGTGTCTTAAAAAGAACTTTTAAGAAACTCTTGAAAAACTAATGACATGTGTCAAGTTAAGCTTCTTCTAAAGACTAAAAATTAATTAAATTTAATAAAAATATTAATTTTTAGTTTAGAACTCCACCTAAGATACTACACCAATAATGGTGTTCTTAAAGCATTAGTAGCAAGTTTCTCAAACAAAATTTCTTAACAATTCTATATTATTTATTAGAGAGAGTTTAATTAAATAATTATAATTTAAAAGTAAAAGGTAGAGATGTGTAATGACTATTTACACATAGATTTATAGTATCTCAATATTGGAAAAAGATCCTCGCTATGTTCTCTTCCTCTCTAGTACTATTTATTTCTTTAATAGTTTTATTTTGAGAGACTCTTTCTAAAAATCAACCAATGCGGTTGCTATTAGTGGACACTGGATTTTGTCTTATACTCTGTATGGCTGTCACTTTTCTTGTTATGATATTCACAAAGGTAGCTCATAATAAATAAAAAATTGACCACATATGCATAACACATTAAAATTAAATATATACACATAACAAATAATAGGTTATGATATTTATAAAATAATTATTATTTTGTCTTTTTTCACTCTTACCTTTTTTGAATTTACTTTATAAATTTTAAAATTAGTTGTTTGAATTTCTTATATATCTATAAAAATATAATTTTTTTTTGTATAGATATGTTTTGAATTTTATAAAACTGAATATGTATTGTTATAAAAATTATGTTATATTCTATTTACTAAGCTTAGAATAAAACTGTAATTATATAATTTCTCTTTTCCCAATCTCTCTCTCCTTTATCATTATGACTCCATCCCTATCTACCTCCCTCACTCCATCTTTCTCTTTCTTCTTTTCTCTCTCTTTATTATGTAATGTTAAAACAATATACTGTTGTATTATGTTAGTGTAGAATTTGTAATTACATATTTTTCTTCTTCATCTCCCTCTCCCCCATCCCTCCCTCCCTCCCTACAAATAAATAATACTAAAGAAATTTATTTTTTTTCTATAGTTTTTTCTGTTTCAAAAAATCTATTCTATATCAACATTAAAAATATAATAGTAGTTGATTGTTGTGTGTGCTATACACACGCTCATACGTCCTCAAGATATTTAATGTTTTTTATATGGTTAATTGACACTATTTCCAAGTCATTTCTATTTTTTTTAATTATTTCTCTACCATGATTATCGAGAAACTATATCTATAAAATACCTTAAATATACAATTTGTTTTTTTTTTGTTTCAACAATGACTTGTTAGATCCTTTTAAAATGATAAATTTGATTATTTAAGTTTGAAGAAAATTTAATCCCAATAAAATGCAGAGAGAATTTCAATTTCATCAGAAATGTAATACCATCTTTTGAGTTTATTCATAAAGGACGACCATTCTCATAAATACCTTAAATTTATGATAAAAATGGTAAATAAATTCATTTAAATGTTTTAAAATAATTTATATAACATTGATACAAGTTTAGAAATCCAATATCATCCTTAAATACTAAATCCACAATAATCAATAAATCATAAACCTAAATGTTACCGCATATTTGATTAAGTGTATTTTTAAAACATAGTAATCAACTTAAATATTTCAATCAATTTCTCATGAATGCACGGATACTAGTTTGAAACCCTCTAAAATGAAATTAAATCTGAATATATCTAAAAGGGAATACTTCAAAACATGATTTTAATATTTGAATATTAGACCTAAAAAAAATCAACAGTTTTGAATAGCCAAACTTTCGAAATGAGCTACTATTCATAATCTAGTATATATTTGAAGCGCTATAATTTACATTAAATATCTACAAAAATTCAATAAAACCCCACTGTATCCACTATCTAATTATGCTTATAAACATTAAGCACAGCCACATTTTGACTATCGCTAAGATACACGTTACCATGACTTAGTTTTATATTCTTCATGTTTGTACAATATAAATTAAAAAAGTTCTCAAATTATTTTGATTAGTTGATAATAATATTTTATAAACTTAAGAATAACTAAATTTATTGAATTAACTTTTTGAAAATTACTAGTATATATAAAAATAATGTATTTGTACTAAATTTAGATTAATTTGTATTTTTTTAATATTAGGAAAAGCTGAGAATTATTAAATTGTAAACTGTGGAATAATATTCAATTGAGAGGCAAAATAAATGTTTTTTCTGTCCTTTTTCTACTTTCATTTTCTCCTTTTTGGTATCATATTATTGGCCTGTATAAAGTGGGAAAAGTAAAGGACCTATTAATTGGTCCATTTATAATTAAAATCGTGTATTTAATGCATTTTAGTTAGTACTGATTTTCATTCACATGTTCATACTGTATCATTTTTTTTCTGATCAGTATCATACGGCTTTACCAAATATAATCGACACACACACACACACACATATATATATAGCGTACTGTTCAATCTATTGAACACATAATGAAACACTTGATGATTATCCGCGAATAAAATTTATATAGTAGTAACCGTTAAATTTTAATTTTGATCATTCAACCATCATATCATAAGTCCTCAAATTATAGTTATCAACCGTCAGTATAAGTTAAAGGGTAGAGTTATGTTTTTAAAAAAATATTTTTAACCTATTTAATTTGCATTGAGCTTCAATGATATCATCCAAATTTTATAATTTACCATCTCACTTAGATATAAAGAATGAGGAATTGGCCAAATATGATTCAAAACTTTACTTTAACCTTAAAAGTATATCTAAGCTTGAATCAAATTCAAAAATAACCCAAACGCTAGTGAAATTACAACCAATCCATTAGGATAAAAAAAACCATGATTCATTTTTACGAATATAACCCCGTAAAGTCTTCTTAGATTTTATAAGTCTTCTAAGGTTATGTAAGTCTTCTCATATAGTTAATCATAAAATTTTTTTATAAAAATATTTAAAAATATTTTTATGTGGGAAAAGTTGAAATCATGTAATTATAAATATCTAATGATATAAATTAAGATATAGTGAAATTTAATTGTAACATATATGTTTTTAGTTTTATGTATATTAAATACTTTTAAAGTTGATTTTGGCAATATATGTTGTTGTATTATATGTGTAGTCTTAGGGTTAGATTTTGAAAGGTTATTTTTTTTTTGAAAAATTAAATTTGATTTATATGTGTTTATTTTGTATATTAAAAAATTTTAAGTTGATTTTAAGTTTTATGAAGTGTTTGTTTCTACTTAGTTAGTTATTTGGATTTTAGGATTTAGGTGACTTAAAATAATGCACTAGAGGAAGTCTTCTGGGCGAATAGTAAATTTAGGGTCAAGTAAGTCTTCTAGGAGGTCTTCTATTAGAAAACTTATTACTCGAAGACTTACTTGAAAATCTTCCGAATCGGAAATATTTAATTTTATTAGAATTATTGTCTTTTTATATAAAGAAAAAATTACACATTTTCTCCCTTCCTCTCAAATGGCTGCAATAAAAAAACAATGTTTCTCATTCTAAAACTCTCTAACTTCTCTATAATCTCTTTGAACTTAAAAACACCAAATTTTATATCAATTTTTCATTTTTTCTCTCATGTATTTCTCACTGATTTATTTTTTTGCAGGTTTTCACTACATGATTCTCATCTTCCACTCCTTTAAAGGTAGATCTATAAATCATATTTTTCTCATTTGGCTCTTGTTGCATAAAACTCTTACCTTTTGAAAACTCTTTGTTGTTTTAAGTTCTTACCTTATTTTGGAAGCTTTTCAATGTTTTGACGCTATTTGAATGTTTTTGGATATGCATGTTTTTCAGATGCGAGACAGACTTGGAAGATTTCTAGGGAAGTCTTCTCGAAAGTCTTCCCCCTGGAAATCTTCCAACATTTAATGCACTAGAATACTTCTTGGAAGTATTCTGACAGAGTCTTCTCCCATATTTCCTCTTTCATGATAGATATGAGCGTTTTGGTAAGTATCCATGACGGAGTTTTGATAAGCCTGTGATTCCTTAAAGCTCTTACTTTTTTTTTCAAACTAAAACTCTACAACCTCTCTTAAGTCTCTTAGAACTTGAAAACACCAAACTTTATATCAATTTATCATTTTTTGTCTCATGTCTTTCTCATTAATTCATCTTGTTTTGCAAGGTTTTTATTACATGGTTCTCATCTTCAACTACTTTAAAGGTATTTTTTTTGGATATGTATTTTTGTGTGTTCTTTAAAGGTAGACATATCTCATCTTCAACTCATTTTCTCTGTTTTGAATCTATTTGAAAGTTTTTGGATTTGAAGATTTTTCAGATCTGATTCAGACTTTAGAAGACTTCTCGTAAGTCTTATGACATATAATGCACTAGAAGACTTCCTCTTCTGACGGAGTCTTCTCCCATGTCAATTGAAGTTCAAGCTTGTTTTTGTAGAGGAATGATCTATAATAATTTTTTATGGTATGTTTTGTGATTTGTAGGTGTGCTGTTTTAATCGTGAATTCTTTTGTAAACTTAAAGAGATATTAATTAAAAAATGTTGGTAAATGTTCAAGTCTACAATATTATCTTGCCAAAAGTAATTGACATTATTGAATTTATTGATACAACTTCAATAGCAAAACACAATAACATAAAAAAAATAGTTAAATTTACACAATTGAGGGAGGAGACTTCTTAAGAAAACTTAGCCAAATTCAAAAAATATCAAACATTACACAAGTTCAAACATATAACAATTTCATTAGAATTCTTCTCTGAAGTCTCTTCAGAAGACTTCTTGGAAGACATAAATTTAAAGCGGGAATTTTAAAGTAGGAAATTTAAGCAAGAAATTAAAATTTAAGTTTTTAAGTGAAAATTGAAATTTCAAATTTTATGAAAGTTAAAAAGTATAACTTATGATGTAAGAAGACACATTAAACCATTTTACTTGATATTCTTGAAGTATATAAACTTTTGAAAGTTAAAATACATATCTTAAAGTCACTGAACAAGTTCAAAAAAACTAACGTAGAATACTTCCATGGAAGTATTTTCGGTTTAGCTAAAAATATTAATAAACATTAATGTTGGTAATCTCATAATTAAAACCAATTAAGTTATGAATTTCATTCAAGAACCCCAAAATGAACAAATATACATGAATTAACAAGAAAATATTAAAAAAAGTTTTTATAGTTTTATAGAAAATGAAAGTTTATTTAAATTTGACAAAGAAGACTTCCACGGAAGTCGTCCAGAAGAATTTTAGGAAGTCTTATCATTTTGCAATTGAAAATTTACAATTGAAGACTTCTAGAGAAGTCTACTCTACAATAGACTTCTTTGGAAGTCTTCCTTTGTAAATATTGGCTTATTTTTTTTTGGAAAAAATGAAAATACCAGAGAAAACTTCATGTTAAGTCTTCTAGGATAAACATGTTAGTTTTGCAATTAACCGAATTATGTAATAAATTTGAATTTTTCTAGAAGACTTACATAGAAGTCTTCCACCAGAAAAATAAAACTTAAATATTACATTTAAATCGATGACTTCCAAGTAAGTCGTCTCAAATTACTTTTACAATTTAAAAATAAAATTAAATATTTAAGTTTAGTTAGACTATTTGAATGTAAGTCTTTTGGAAGAAGACTTACATAGAAGTCTTCTGTGATAACCAAAGTTTGACTAGAATCTTATAGTAAAATTTTGGAAGATTTTTTTGTACGTCGTCTTCCAGACTTACATGAAAGTCATCTAGTTAAAATTAAATATTTAAGTTTTATTTGTCTATTGCAAAAGTAACCTGAGACGATTTTCCCCGACAGTGAGAAGACTTCCACTGAGAGTTCGGAAGACTTACATGGAAGTCTTCTAACGGAAGACTTCCGTGTAAGTCGTCTAGAGAAAATCAAATTTCTAACACAATCCGGTCAATTAAAAACTTTATCCTAGACGACTTACATGAATTCTTCTCTTGCATTTTCAAGATTTTTTTGTTAACAAAGAAACGTTGGAAGACTTCCAAAGAAATTGTCTCTAGGAAACACACATAAAGTCAATTGCAAAAGTAACCTCTATATTGACCGGAAGACTTCCATATATGTCTTCTACGACCAAAAGACTTACACGAAAGTTTTCTGACGAATAGATCTAGAAAAAAAAAACAATTTCATTCTTTCAACCAGTGAGATAACTTGATTAGATTCTCCTAGCACACATAATTTCTCCACGAAACAGTCCACTTGTAATGATCAAAAATCACGAGTTTGAACCTTACATAGTGATGTAACCCTGTCCACCCTCATTGACCAATGTATGATGATCAAGAACTACTCAGCTAAGCCACTGATCATGGTTTGGCTTAATGGGCATTTTCAAGGCCTTATTGGTTTGATTCATGAAGTTTTGGACCGTGAGAAGACTTTGGTGTACATGTGGACATGTTGGGCTTATAAAATAGTGTTTGGGCTTCTATTTAATCTATGGAGGAAGCCTAAGAAGAAAAGAAAAGAAGACAACCCAAATGGATGCATATATTGTCTTGGCCCAATTCTAGACTATTCGGCCCACTCGGGCACTATTCGATCACTGATCATGCATGAGCGATTGGAATGCCCAGAAAAACCTCTCTAACTTCCAGACACAGCCACCATTCATCCATAAGCTACCCAACTCGTCCATGAGACAGCCAAAGAGACAACGACCATACGAAGGGTCATATTAGCCATATGAAGGGTTTCTCGATCACAACCTTCCAATTTCAGTCAAGTCTTTCTTAGTAAATATTTTTTTTCTAGTTTCTAGGCTTGACTATACCTTTCATGTACCCACTTGCCTACTTTATAAAGGCATTGACGAATTTATTGTTTTTCATTCAGCATTTTTAATAAAAACATTCTCTTTACTCTTGTTGAATTCCTTGTTCCTCATGAACATTGTATTGGGTTGTTAGGAGAGGGATCTCCGATGCAACCTCTCTTAGCCAATTGTGAGCCAATGCTCATGGCTGAAGAGAAAACTAGCACAAAGGGCCTTCCGCATCCCTTGTTGTATCTTACACGTCCATCACTTTGACATTCTGGTCCAAGACTATCCAAACCACCACCTTGGGAAGGGTTTTATCACATAATTTAGAATTAAAATCTTAGTTTTTTTGTATGAATATAGAGAGAAAGTGAAAGAGATATAGATTTTTAGCATAAGAAATGAGATAGGAGGATTGAGAAATGATTTTTAAATACACTAAGAGCTTCGAATTGCTTGTTCACAATGGTTGGTGTATTGATGGCAATGACAATATTATAAATATTTGATGAAGATGAGGATAATAGAGTAAATACTCATTTTCGAAAAAAATAATTTTATTTTCGTGAATAATCCAAATTTTTGGGATAAATAGGGAAAATGAAAATTTTAAAAAATTATGGGTTAGTTTTTTGTTTGAATTTGAGTTTTGAGTCATATTTTCAAAAAGCCCATAAAGAATTGTATTTTGAAATTATATGATCAAATAACATTTGAGATATGCGCTTGTGCATAATGAACATTAGTTATGTACAAATTATTTATACATAATATTATTTATACATAATATTATTTATTTTTGTTCATCTACGCATTATACAATAACAAATATACTAAATAATTGAGAAATGAGTAACTATTACATATATAATTAAATTGGAGAAACACATAAATAAAAAAATCCCTCTTTTTATTTCAATAGCTTTTCTTGGTAAAAAAAAAATCAAAAAATGATTTATTTATTTTATATGTTATATAATTAAAATTATATGATATTGAAATAGATATATAATATATTTTAATATGAATATTTATTAATTGAGGCTTCATACTCATATAATTTTATTAACATTTTTATATTTGATGTAACAACAATATTATTGTTATTAACATGAATATTTATTAATAGAAGCTTCTTACTTAAGAAAATTTTGAAATTAACATGTTTATATATATATATATATGTATGTATGTATGTATGTATGTATGTATACATGTTTAATATGAATATATATTAATTGAGACTTCATATTTATATAATTTTATGATCATTCGTATTTTGTTATGATAAAAAAGTTAAACAATTGATCACAAAATTTTCAATGTAGATTTTTTAACAGTCTTAATAATTTATAATCGTTTGAAAATTCAAAATATAGAATAAAAGAAAAAAATCTATTTTTGTATATTTTTAATGTGATTGTTTAATTTTGTTAAGAATATAAAATTAAACAGAAATGATAGAGGATACAAAAATTGTTATCAAATCTTTATTATTCAAAATTATTAATTGTCATATATTTGTTAACCATATTAAGTAATTTTGTAGTTTTTACTAAAAAAAATAATGAAGAATATTTTTTTGTACATTACTAACTAATTTGATAGTTAGTTTAGTAAAAAAAATATAATATATGTTTACTAACTTATTTTTCTAAGGGATTCAGATAAGTATGCACATGCAAGAACATATTGTGTGTTGACATAAAAAAGGTATTGGGTAAGAGAGTCAGTATCTCGTTATTAATAGCAGATCAAGTAAGAGACTGCATGATTCCAATCTTTGATTATAACGGAATAATCCCAAAGTAATAAAGTTTCAAAGACGGATATAGTAATAAAATATGGACTATTTCATTAGAAATTTTATTTGGCCAAGTCAATAAATCTCTATCACTGTCCTCATAATATATATAATATATATATTTGTTATCCAACTCGAACTTTCATTTAACTTAACTTGGTCTGTTTATACAAGCTTCATGAGCTAACCGGCTCGGAACCTTAGTGCGTGCTAAGAGAAACTCGGTTCACGTGAACATGCTAAGATGAGTGCTGTTCAATTATTTGAGTTCAGTCTAATTTTCGACCTAACAAGAGCAACGGAATCACGCTCTGTAGGATTTGAACCTACGACATTGGGTTTTGGAGACCCACCTTCGTGTGCAATTACAGGGGGATGTTCAGTACCGATTCTTATAGTACTGTTCGAGGGGTTGATAAGCTAATTCCGGGGAAGAAGGACATTTTAAGAAGAATTGTCCCCGCTTTCAGACCATTAGGGAGGTGGAAAAGAGCGATTCTCTTTAGTCAAAGAAGTCTTCTCGTGGATTTCGCCTTTTTTTGGGGGCTAGTTAGCTAGGCTAGCGCTCATTCCTTCTTTCGAAACCAAGTCGTAGTGACGAAAGGAAGGCAGACGCGCAGGTCAGATCAAATAAGCTAGACCCATGCTTCGAGTTGTTTCATGCCATAAATAAACTCGAACGCTCAAAAAATCCGTTGGACATGCAGATTCAAGGCAACTCGCACAGATATTTGATGATCTAGGAATAAAAGAAATATCATAGTTTAGAAAAGCCTTTTTAAGGATAATGATTTCATCAATCTCTGATGCTAAGGATGTCGCCTTTGCACAGCACTTCTTATCTCCTCTGCCTCAAGTAGTACGAAGCCCAATCCAGTCCACTCACCTGTCTTGGACCACGACGTGTCCATTTGAGATCTCTATTGACGTGTTAGGTACAGTTGATTGTCAGCCGCTTGTTGCTCTTGTACAATCGGTTCAGCTTCTTCGAGTTCTTCTCCTATTTTAGCCTGTTTCCATGATTCTGCAGAGATATCTATGCATTCTAGACTAATCATGTATTTCCTATTCCTAGTTAGGTTATGATAAATAAGTTGTATATAAGTCAGATCTTGGTCATGAATAAAACACACAATTCCATATTAAACTCTTATTATGGTATTAGAGAAAAGATCTTAATTTTTTTTCTACAAAATCAAACATTATATACGTTTGATTATGTTCTTCTATTACTACTTCATCGATCAAGATGTCTATTACTTCGTCTTGGAATCCACCAACGGGAGCTACTATGCCAACAAAAGGAGCATCACTTGATCTATCTCCATACAATCTTAACCCTTCAGACAATTCGGGATCACTTATTACATCGGTGCTTCTCACACACGATAACTATCCAGAATGGTCAATAGAGCTTCGTAATTCTCTACAAGCAAAACAGAAAATCGGATTCATAGATGGAATGATTACAAAACCACCCGACGATAGCCCTAACTTAGCACGGTGGCTTGCCGCTAACTCGATGATAGTAGGATGAATTCGTATGTCTATTGACTCCAAATTTCGATCAACTATTACACATGTTCCCGATGCTCATAAACTTTGGGAAACATTTTGGTTTCGTTTTTTGGTCAAGAACGGAGCTCGGATTCATCAACTTCAGGACGCCTTTAAAAATTGCAAGCAAGATGCTCAATCAGTGTTGGATTACTACGAAAGGCTAACAAAACTTTGGGAGGAACTCCAGACCCTCAAATCTTCTCACACATGTATCTGCGCCGCAACTGCAGACATTAAAAAAGAAAAAGAGGATGCACGAGTTCACAAGTTTCTCTTTGGAATCGAGGACTCACACTTTCTCTTTATTAGGTCAAGGATTATGAACGAGGAACCACTACCAGACCTTAATATCATGTACTTTAGAGTAATTCGTGAGGAACAAAATATGGCAACAACTAGGTCAAAAGAACAGCGGCCGGATGCATTAGGTTTCTCGGCAAAAACCGAAAACTCTAAGATATTTCTCCGACTGTCAACTCCGCACCAGCACGATTCAGAGACCCAGCTCATACCTGCACACACTGTGATAGGAAGGGACATGAAATTACTGAGTGTTTTCTCGTACACGGATATCCTGAATGGTTTCTTGAGCGACAAAATACCGCATCATCTGGCACTCGCGGTGGACGTGGAGGTCGTTTCAACTCAAGCAGGGGTCTTGGAAGAGGACGTGTGAATGCAGCACATACATCTACTCAAATTAAATCCGATCAAATTGCCTCCTTGATTACTCTTCTACAAAACCAGAAAAGTAACCTATCGTCGGAACAATTATCTGGTAAAACTACACTTACTGATGTCATTATTGACATAGGGGCCTCACACCATATGACAGGGGATCTAGCATTATTACATGATTTTCATGACATCTCTGCTTCCTTGGTCATATGTCCTAATGGTCGCACTTCACATGCTACAAAACAAGAGACATTAAAACTTAGCAAAGAATACGTTTTGCACTAAGTTCTTTTCGTCCCCGATTTTACCTGCTCTCTCATCAGTGTTTCCAAATTATTAAAACAAACGGGCTGTATAACAATACATACTGACACATTTTGTGTTTTACAGGACCGTTTTTCGAAGACTCTGATTGGAGAAGGTGAAGAAAGTGAGAGGGTTTACTACTTTACGGGAGTCAAGGTTGCACGAGCTCATGGGACTACAAAGTCAACATCATCTTCTTCAGTTCTATGGCATCATCGTCTTGACATCCGTCATACAAAGTTCTATCTACACTACCGATTTTTAAGTCTTCTAATATAACTTTTTTTTGTTATTCCAGTCATTGTGATATTTGTTTTTGAGCCAAACAAACTCGACAGATTTTTCTTGATAGTCTTAATAAAACTTTGGATCTATTTGACCTTATTCACTGTGATGTTTGGGGTTCATATCGTATACCAGCATCTTGTGGTGCTGTCTATTTCCTTACTATAGTGGATGATTTCTCTCATGCAGTATGGACTTACTTGATGCTAGAAAAATCAGAAGTTGTAAATTTACTAAAACGTTTATGTGCTACGTCCGGAAGGCAATTTGGCCGCCAAGTTCGTACCGTACAAACAGATAACGGCACATAATTTATGGTTCTCAGGAAGTATTTTCAGGATAATGGAATCATTCATCATACCTCTTGTGTAGATACTCCACAGAAGAATGGCCAAGTGGAACGTAAATACAGTCATATTTTAAATGTAGCTCGCGTCTGTTTTTTCCATGCTCACCTACCTATTACATCTTGGGGAGAGAGCATTCTGGTAGCAGCTCACATTATAAGCCGTACCCCTACACAAGTTCTGGCGGCAAAACACCGTATGAAGTATTGCACGGGAAACCTCCAGCCTTTCACCAGCTTAGAGTTTTTTGTTGTCTGTCTTACGCACACCGACGAGTAAGGGATAAAGATAAGTTTGGTGCGCGAAGTAGAAAGTGTATTTTTGTTGGATATCCTTTAGGGAAGAAAGCTTGGCGATTATACGATCTAGAAAAAATGAGTTCTTCATTAGTAGGGATGTGGTTATTCTGGAAGACAAGATTCCGGGGCTTGAGAATACATAGTATGTGACACCGCCTGTGATGCAAGATAATTATTTTGATGATTGGCTTCTTCCGACCCTGCAATCCATGGGGAGAACGTCTGGTCCGCAGCCTATACAAAAAGTGAACAATCAGACCATGGAGTCTTACCTACGACATCTGAAACCACAACACATAATGATACGACCAGCACTCCACCCTGTGTATCTCCTACAAACAAATCTCCTTCTACGATTACTACTCCTATTACCAATACTACTCCTACGACTTCTGAAGATCCAACTCCTACGTCTCCAAGTTCAGCTCGAACTCCAAACTCAAGCTCGGAACATCCATAATCTACTCATTCTCCTGGTCTCTTGGAAGTTCTTGGCCGAGGCGATCGTACTAAAAAACCTTCAATACTACTCAAGAAATTTGTTACTCATGCTACTTCGACTACAAACCCCTCTCACATTCTAGCTCCATCAGCTCAGAGTTCTCTACCAACGGTCTCAGGTAAGACACCGTATCTTATTGCTAACTACTTATCTTTGCGCCTGTTGCAAAGATGAACACAGTTCGATTTCTACTTCAAAAATAGCAGCAGCAAAACGATGGGAAGTTCATCAGATGGATGTTAATAATGCATTCTTACACGGGGATCATGAAGAAGAAATCGACATGCAATTACCACCAATATTCAAAACAGACGATCCTTCTAAGGTCTGTAGACTTCGAAAATCACTTTATGGTTAGAAACAATCACCTAGATGTTGGTTTTCAAAATTGAGCAAAACATTATTGGATTTTGGCTTAACTCAGAGCTATGAAGACTACTCTCTTTTTTCGTTTATAGGAGGGAATATTTGTCTCCATATATTGGTTTATGTGGACGACTTCATTATCGCCGAAAAAGATGTTACTACTATTCAGAGGTTCAATAACTACCTCAACAAACACTTCAAGATGAAAGACTTAGGAAAAATCAAGAACTTTCTTGGTTTAGAAGTAGAAAGAGGACCAAAAGGGATCTTTGTGTCACAGAGAAAATATGCATTAGATATTGTTGCAGAATATGGTCTCCTTGGCGCAAAGCCATCTCCGGTTCCTACCAAGTTAAATTACAAGCTTGCACTTTCTACAAGCAACCTTCTTGATGACTTCGGCAAGTACATGCGTTTAGTTGGCCGTCTGATATAATTGACATTTACTCAGCCTGAGCTAAGTTATATAGTGCATCTTCTGTCTCAGTTTATGCAGCAGCCTCATGAAGATCACTGGCTTGCGCAGCCTTACGGGTTCTTAGGTATTTAAAAGGGACTCCAAATAAAGGCATTATGTTAACCTCAAACTGTGATATGCTCCTTACCGCGTATTGTGATTCGGATTGGTACGCATGTCCTTTAACGCAAAGATTCTTGAGTGCATATGCTGTTCTAATAGGCGTTTCTATGGTGTCCTGGAAAACAAAGAAACAACGGGCGGTGTCGCTTTCTTCAGCTGAAGCCGAATACCGATCTATGGATGATACTATTTGTGAGCTGAAGTGGCTCAAGCGTCTACTGTATCAGTTCGGTTTTTCCCATAATCAACCAATGCGTATGTTCTGCGATAGTCAATCCGCAATTCATATAGCAAGGAACCCAGTGTTCCATGAAAGAACTAAGCATGTTAAAAATGATTGTCATACAGTGGGAGACGTGGTTCAGTCGAAGCTTCTCACGACAGAACATATTCCTACAAAACATCAACACGCGAATCTGCTTACGAAGGCATTACCTACTTCAACGTTTCAATATTTACTGTCCAAGTTAGGCATTCGAACTATGTCATTGCCAACTTGAGGGGGAGTAATGGAATTAGGACAAATAGAATCTCCTATATCTATGGGATCTAGACTAATCATGTATTTCCTATTCCTATTTAGGTTATGCTAAATAGGTTGTATATAAGACAGATTTTGGTAATGAATAAGACACACAATTACACCTTAAACTCTTATTATGCTTCTTTACCCGCCAATTGAGTGTGTCCATGGCGGAGTATCATTTGCATTGGAAATTTTTTTTGTTTCTAGCTTTCCATATATACCAGACTAGCCAAGGGAACAATGAGAAGCCATCTGCATGACTATCTCTCGTTGACATTGTCTGGAATAGGAAATCAAAATTGTACATAGTGAGGAATACGAGAACAATCCCAATTACGAAACCGCGGACATCGCCCAACACTGGAGCGCTAGTGGGCACTCGAGCAATATAGGATTAACATGATGGATCTGTTCCTCAGTGATGCGAGACGAGTTTACTTGCTGACGCTACCTACCCAGATAGAGCATGTCAGAGTAAATGTTTAACATTTCTTGAAGACTTTAGTTTCCACCTTTTTTGCTTTAAAACGGTTGTATTTGGTCAACCAAGGGATTTTCATTTCGACTCCTTCTATGTCAACCGCAACATCATAACATGGTCTTACAAAGTAATGTCTGGACTTTGAGTGTTTCTAGCACTATCCATCTCTTCGCCTGTCATGTTGTCTTGATCTTCATGATACTTGGTATATCTGCAGCAGTTATCACCTCTGATATAAAGTCCACCTTCCATTCTTTCTTATCCTAGTCAATAAGATGGTGTACTCGCAGGTCACAATTGACGGTTTTCTGTTGTGGAGCAGATAGACGGGAAGACGAGTTCGGATCCATACATCCTCCTATGCCAACGTGTCTGCCCTTATCCCTATCGTCCTTTGTAATCCCTTCACTAGAGAAAATCATTTTTTAATTTAGTAACCAAAATAATTCACATTGAAAAGTAGAGTAAAATCTAAAATAAAATATGACGATTCCAAGACACCAAACCATCCAGATATCCAACTACTAGGCATGCTCACCTTCAAGGTGAAAAGATGTGTGAGTAAAAAGGGAGTCACTCTGTGAGGTATGGGATTCTAAACCGCAAAACATTGACTCACTACATAGCACTATGACTGTGTAGGCATAACTCTAGCTTGAAACAAACACGGTACCTATCGCACCACATGAAACAATCTATGCGATTAATGCATAATACAATCAATTTGATGATAGTACATAGCTACTCTTTGCACTCCACATTTTATCATAAGGATATAAGTATAGACGGCTAGTACATTAGTCAATCTCTGTACTCCTGCAATCTGCGCGTCGGCTACTGATACAAACGTCTTTGTACCCAAGCAATCTCACTGCTCATTGGCGGCTTATACAAATGTCTATGTGTACCCACAATCACATTGTTCATCGGCGGCTTACACAAACGTCTTTGTGCACCCACAATCACACTGCTCGTCGGCGGCTTACACAAACATCTTTGTGCACACGCAATCCACACAACGGACTCATAATTATATATATATATATAACATCCTACATCCGATTTAACAAACATAAATAATAACAAACAAGACTCTCATGGAGACTCGATTCACAGAGACGAAACATGTTTTGAAACTAAGCTTTTCTTAATAATAGTACTAAACTAGCACATGATTAAACGGAGTAGTCCTCACCTTAGCCACTGGCTGGAGTGATCAACGGAAGATGGTCAACTGCAACATGAGAGAATCAACTGCTTAGGCTCAGAGTCTCAGGAAATAAAATTTCCAAAAATGAAAAATTTCCTAAAATGAAAATTTCCTAACATATAACTTTCCTAAAATAGAACTTTTCCTAAAAGGGAAACTTTCCAAAAATGACAGCTTTCCTAAAATAGTAATTTTTCTAAAATAACAAATTTCCTATAATAGCAACTTTTCTAAAATAGATACTTTTCTAAAATGACAGGTTCCCTAAACTAGAAATTCCTCTAACTAGAACTTTCAAAGACTAGAAATATGGAGGCGATAAACTTATCATAAATCTCTTCCGAGAACTAGCCCAAAAACTCGACCAAAAATCTCGTCGGAAAATTACTTTGTGATTGGTTGACGAATAATTCAACAACTTGTTACACGCAAAGCACCGCTTTCACTTGATGAAAAAGCGAAAGTGTTGAGATTCTTATATAGGAAAGAGAAGAGAGGTAAGTTTTCTAAACTTCCAATGTGGGACAAAGTAAAAAAGTTATAGGCTTTTAATCACTAAAACAAATGGAAAAACCATGGTTAAGGAAAAAAGTACAGCCCGTAGTGATTTCTCCTCATGTGTACATACGTCAAGATCTTTGAGATGATGCAATCTAATAAGGTGAACTAGCTTCTTTTAAATAGAAATTGGTAATGCCTTAGTGAATAAACTGTCACTTGAACAAACATGTAGGATACCGATGTGGGAAAGAGAAGAGAGGTAAGTTTTCTAAACTTCCAATGTGGGACAAAGTAAAAAAAGTTATAGGCTTTTAATCACTAAAACAAATGGAAAAACCATGGTTAAGGGAAAAAGAACAGCCCGTAATGATTTCTCCTCATGTGTACATACGTCAAGATCTTTGAGATGATGCAATCCAATAAGGTGAACTAGCTTCTTTTAAATAGAAATTGGTAATGCCTTAGTGAATAAACTGTCACTTGAACAAACATGTAGGATACCGAAATAGTCACTCTTCGATAGTACATGAGTCTTAAATGATTGGATTATTTTATTGGATTCTATTTATCTCAAAAACTTTAGAGCATAGATAGAATTTTACCTCTGAAATTGTAACATTTTATTTGGTGTCTATCATTTGTATGTTCTTTGTTTCCTCGTTAACACCTTGTTAGTGGAATAAAAATCATGATAAGAAAAAAGAGTACAACCACACATATTTCGCATTTCTTCTTCTGAAAACAATATCTTCAAGATATGCATTCCGGAAAATATATCTCTTTAATAAATTAAGATTAACAAATAAACTCTTTTGATTTCTATTATAACATATAGCTTTTAGAATACTAGTACACAATTATGGACAATAGTTTTTTGGTCTATTTGGACCTCAAGCCAAATATCTTTACATACAAGTGTCTTAAACATTAGCGTGTACATACAAGTTATTCATGATCTTATTAGAAAATTTACTATTATGATTTTCTTTCTTGTCATATGAAATTACATCTTTTAGTCAGTCACAAATAGATTAGTAACTTACCAAATAACACTTAAATATGGTCCTTTAGGACCAAACATTTACAAGCATTTTGATATATACCATGAAGATGAATTTGTTTTAATTCTATCAAATAACTAAAGTTCACGAAAACATGATTTTGATATCAACCATCCTACATGCATTTTATTTTTTCAGAGATTATCATTTTTCAGTGGGTCGTATAATTTAAATTCTTCCTTTATTACTAGACTAATAAGGAACTTGAAAGTAGTTTCTTTAACACATGAGACTATGTTTCTTCACAATAAATTTCATCCTCATCTTTCTTTGGTGCAATGACTCATTTATATCCCACTTGTTTTACACATTTTAGTGTATGGAACATTGGTCCAAATAATTCTATCTTTCGTAAGAGTTTTTTTATTTGTCTATTACTTCTTTCTTATTTGGCCAATCATTTATTTGTGTATACTTCTCAGTAGACTTTGTTTCATGATCATCTTTCTCATTTATCATATCAACTGCTACTTTGTATGCAGAAATATTATCGACATTGATTTGCTTATCAGTTCCATTTTATTTCATACATGAAATAACTTATTGAATTCTCTTCATTCTATTAGGTAATTGAATTTCCTTCAATCATATTTAAATCTCTTCTAGATATTATTCAAAAACTCTATTTCCTCTTCACCATTATTAATTTATGCTATTTTTTATTTACGAAGATTTTTATCTTTATAACCAATATGTCTACTACACTTCAGGCGTGACTAAAACTCACTACCAGCTTGATATTTTCTTTCTAGGACATCAATTCATTTTGGAGTATTTAGAGCTGATATATATGACTTGGTCACACTATATTAAGGTCAGTAACTGTGTTCGACAATTGTTTTACTAAGCTTTATAGCTGAATTATCGTTTGGAACTTATTTCAAGTTTTCTTTCTTCTGAGGATTAATGATAATTTATTTCAACTTATTTATTTTTACCATCTGTATAATTTCTCTCCCTGGTGTTGGAGAAACCGATTCATACGAGTTCAGCCTGCAAGTGGAGCCTTACTTATAAGCTTTTCGGATGACTCTAGATTGTTAAGTATCAATGGACATTAATATCCAACATACATTCCCAACCATATATGAAAATCCATCTTAAATCTTTGTGGTGAAGCAACTAGAATATATATTGCAAATCTAGAATTTTAGATGGAAAATGGTTTGTTTCTAACCCAATTCCAATGACAGAGAGAACTATTTATTAATTCTTATTCGTTTGATGATAATTATTTTGCTCAAAATGTTTAATACTTATTCCAATGAAAATGTAATAGCTATCAAATTTTTAAAACACGAGCTCGCAAAGATTATAAAGATGCATAATGGGTGACCAGTCCACCAACATCTTTTTTTTTCATGCCAATAATTTCATTTGGTTTGTGAAAAGCGTATTATGAAAAATCATTCGGAAGAATATTCTGGTTCTTCAAGGTATATTAATATTAATATAAATTATTAATTATCTTTTGCATTATTACTGAACCATTTTGTAATTTTCTGCTTTACTATATATTTCCCTCCATCTAACTAATAGTTGTGTAGGACAAGGTAAAAGAGGATGTAGGTATTTCTTCTAAAATACTTTTAGAGCCTTGATAAATACTTTTAATTTGAAATGAATTTAACATTTCCTTCACTTAGTCTCTCAGCATAATTTGTCTCAAAATTCCCAAGATTTACTTTAAGAAAGATTCACCAATCTCATTTCTGGTGTAAAAATAATCTTCTGAATGTTTCACTTAAGTGTAAGATTCTATAACTCTTCCTCTCAAGATGCTAACTATACAAGTTTATAAATCTCGAATTGAATCTCTCTTTAGAATCAACAACATACCCTATTTCGATCATGTTTTCTTTTTAAAATCTTTCTTACTTTGAGACTTATGAGAATATAATACATTAAGGATTCTAAATAACATTATCATGTGAATAATATTTATGTAATCTTACAGAGCATTCATATGAATATCCTCTTCTGAATAGTCTATTATATTTATACTTCTTTTTATTATATTCACAATAATTCTCTTTCCTCTTAAGATGATTGAATCACATCTCTTCTGTATTACATCTTTATTTTCTCAAATTCAAGTGAGGGTATGAGTTCTAAAAGAAACTTTTTTCTTGACCTTGACTTTATCCATATCCACATTTACGTGTGCAACCACTTTTATTTTTTTTTCTTTTTGTTATATACATTCTCTTCAGAGAATGTAGCATATCAATTAGACGTGATTCATGATTTTCATTAATAACTCTTTTGTTTTAGTCCTAAGGAGAATATATAATTCATAAAACTTCTTCAGTCTCCTTTTACAATATTGTATCTATTGGACAACATTACTTGTGTGAAAATTATATATTCTCTAATATAATTTGCATCATTGATATTCTTTTCAAGAAGAAGATTTGACTTTTAAAATTAACTCTCATCATAGTTGAGATTTACTTGCAAACTTCAGGTTTTGTAATTTTTCGAATGAAAAATTCTTAATGAAATTTTAGATAATGTAATCATACTCTAGTGATTTATCTTTCTTTGGATCATTCTGCAGATGTTATGGATCTTTTACGTTTTAATACTCTCCTAAAAATGATAGTCATAAAATATAATATTAATATCAAATTTTATTATATAAACTAAGACATAATCATGAGTACCTTATTATGTCAAAAATAAATAATACCTTATACTAATCACTATATGTACTAGTTCCTTACTTTCATGCTATTTAACAAAGTTTTAATCCAATCAATCTATTTACTAAAAAAAATTATATCTCATGTATCAACTTTCATGTAAATTATTTTACCTAATAATAATTTAATTAACCTTATATACAAAGCATGAAAATACAATACGTATCTTGACAAGAAAAAGTGCAATGGAGATTAGATTTCCGATTTTTCATGTTTTTCGGTTGGTTGTAATCTCATACAATATTTTCTCTTTTATTAAGAAAAAAATAATCCTGAAATACTTAGAATTTTCTCATATAAATATGACTATTATGTTAGTACATATCAATATTTAATCAAACATATATATATATATATATATATATATATATATGTGATATTAGACCAGTATTACAACTAAGAATCAAATGTCATTAGGTTATCATTAATAACAATAAGAAAGTTTAGAAAATAAATCATATATATGCATAGATTTGGAAGAGGAAGTATGTATGAAAATTCTTATCCGTATGAGAATTCTACTAAACCAATAAATCTCAAACCAAGCAATAAAAGCATGAACAAACTTCTGAACATTTTCGCAAATGGTGGAGTACAAATGTACAATGAGAAAATTTAATGGATCTTTTAATTACCATCAGAATAATATTGTAAGCAGACTTTTTTGATTTTACCCAAAAATAAAAAAAAACGTTGTTCAATTTTTGTAAGTATTTTTTTTAGTTATGTGACAGGAGGGTTTTTATGTATTTCAATGCAAAGTCTCTTAAATTAACTCTACGAATTACTCTTGCCAAGAGAGGTCAAATTTTAGTATTTAAAGATCGAATCCACAGGAAGCATGGACACACAATAAACTCAATAAAGTCGCGATTAAGCTAGACAAATAAATTAATAAGATTAAATAAACTATAACAAATAATTTATTGATTGGTAGGTAAACAATAATAATAAATATCTAGATCTAAGGTTTCAGGCAAGTGGATTACAGAGGATATAAGCTAAGGTATTAATCATAGAACTCGATATATAATGAAAAAGACGACCAGCTCTCGCTATGAGTCTAATCTATTGACTAAGTCTGATGTCTCAGCTCTCGCTTGTTGACACAGAATGAACGTCGATCGATGGTCTCTTGATTCAAGCTGATGCGCCCCGGTTCGAGCACCGACCTGCTTGGATCATGGACACGGCCCAAGATGGTGATCTTATCAACCATCTCAACCAAACCGAGGTTCACCCATCTGAACGAGACGTGTTCACTTACCAAGCTATGTACATTGACCAAGACGTGTACACTAACCGAGCTGTGTACAGAATCAACCCGCATGCATCCAGAAATGACCTAAGGTTGGAACCACAACCTAATGACCTAATTGATCAACCTTCAGCCATTTTTCCGACCCATTCGACAATCTAAGACCAATTTTCAAGCCATAAACTAACTTGGAAAATGAAGAATTTACTAAGTGGATGATCAATTAACCTTGAAGATATCATGGAAAGCAGTAATGATATATGTTCATTGTTTGACTCATATCTTTCAAAACACGAGGCTTCTACGCATGAAATAACTTGGAGAATGTTCTCAACTCAATTATGGAGCTCGTTGAAGAATAATCAGATCAAACGGAGTTCAGGTGTGGAAGTTATGCCATTTACAAACCAGATGATTTTCAGTTCTCGCGAATTCAGACATGTGCGCATTCAGGTGAGCTGGACCGACACTGCCTTGGAGCTGGATGATCTAATTTACACTATCTTGAATGAGCTTAATACTCAAGTGAGTTGGACTGACACTATTCTAGACGAGCTGAGCTTGATTGACACTCATTTGGACGAGTTGAGCGAGCTAGTTCGATCTTCCGAGCTGGTTCGACCACCCAAGAAGATACAATCGGTCAACTCCCTTTATGATGAAGAAATCCAATCTATTCAAGGTTCTAAGTCATTTCCATGGGACAAAACTATCAGAAAGGCTAAGGAAAATATGCTTGACGAAAGGGCTTTTTTGGACTGCATTTGGGCTGAAATGTGGATCTAGACATTTTTATGGTTTACAACTTTGCCCAAGAAGTAAACAAGATATTCCTTGGATAATTTTCAACCAAGAATTTAAAGGAGAGTCCCAAGACAAGTCAAAACCGTGTGGAAGACCAGATATAGTCTTTGTTTTCAGTCAACAAATTTATGTAGTCAAGTCTTTGTTTTCGGTCTTCTATGTCTTCTTTTTAGCACATTCTTCTTTGGATCTCTACAATTTGTAATCCTATAAATATGGCCTAAGAGCCACGAAATAAATCATTGAGTTTTCCCCCTTTTATTTGAGTTTAACTCTTAGTTCTTTGTTTAGAACACTTCTTAGTTTCTTGGTGAGGTTATCTCCAAGTTTCGAACCTTCTTTTGTTAGACCGGTGCGTCACATCCGGCAACGATCGAAGTCTGGTAGTATCATTGGGCCTTCCGCAACCCTTTGTGTCAACATCATTCTACCAGTTCTCCCTTCGATGAGTTCATATCCCCTTAGTCCGATTGAGTGATACTGTCCGAATCTAGGACGTATCAAGTGATATCAGAGCTACTCAATCGGTATCATGTATCAATTATTCTCATCTTCCATTTAAATTTCTTCAAACATTTCTTATTCTTTATATCTTGAATCTGGTCCCCTCACTACCATCCACTATATAAAAAAAAATATCGAAAAAAAGAGAAAAGTTTCAAAAGTTTGATTTGTGGTTTGGTGGTGGAAGAGAAAGCCTGCTGGCCGAGGAGAAATCCGGCCTTTGAGGAGGTTAAAGCAGATTTTCAAATCCAAATTTTCTAATCTTCCTATCTCATTTCAATGTTTGTTTGCTTGGAAAACCCATGGGAAACTTGGATTGTCTTTCTTAGAACTTTGAGAAGAAACTCTTGAGTCACCATCTAATTTCGAGTGAAACACTTGAGTGGGAGAGACTAAACACCTGAGAGAGTGAGGATTTTTATCTGCTAACCTTTTGTGTTGAGAATTTTCAGGATAAAGATGTTTGTTCTTCTTAAGGAGAGTAGCAAAAAGAATTTCCAACGACATGCTTACTTTAAATCTTCATCTCAAAATTTTTTGAATATTTTCGATGAGTTTATTACTGTCCAAGAAAGGCCAACCCTAAGAAGACCACATGAGAAGCCTAACCAGAGGTGCAAGGAACAATCTAAAACGTCCAGAGTTGAAGCTCTTCAAAGAAGGATTTACAGTCAATCTGAAGTCCAAGAGTTTTGTGACAACCTTGTGGAGGGAGTGGTGAAAGCACTCAAGAACGTTAGCAAGAGCCACAAGAAGAGCACATCCACAATTTCACCTGTAGCTGAGCCATCAATATTCATCAGTGAAACACCCAAAGGTAAATCTGAAAACCACCTTAAAGATCTAAAAGATTATTCAGATTCTTTACCCATCTATGATGAATATGATGAAGAGATGAATGGAGGTTTGATCACTTGTGAGGATGAATGTGATCTTCCTTCTCTGGAATCTGATTTTATGAATGATAATGAACATGATATTGTAGAACTAACCGTTTCGCAACCGGAGCATCCGAGTAGTCTTGTTTTGTTTCCACATGTTTTTGAGGAAGAGCCACTGGACTATCAAAATCAATGACCACGTCTTGACACTATAAAAACCTTGGATGATGATCTAGGTCCTATCTTTGATGAGGAGGACGAACCTGGTCTAGTCGTTGATGAAGAAGCAACAAGCATCACATCCATCGCTATGGAGAGTCATCTATGCTTTGATCCCGACACATCTCCTGCCCCTTTGTCTCCTGATCTTCAAAAGCACTTTGAGAACTCTGATTTGTTTTATTCTCTGCCTGACATTTTTGTCAAGATCAGTTCTCATCATGTTACTCGTTTTGGTCTTAACAAGATGAACGAACTTTGTGTTTTCAAAATCTGTTTTTTGAAAACATGATTAATTCTTTTAAAATTTTCAAACCTGATGAACTTCTTGATCAACCACGTTTTTTTAAATATCAATGGCATTACTTCTGGAAATATTTTGAGTTTTAATAAGTTCTTGGAACATAACAAAGGTTTTTATCTTCTTGAAAAGTCATTTATCTTGATTTGCAACAAACTGATTTTTGTGCTAGAAAAGCTTTTGATTCGTTTGTTTTCAAAAGAAATGGCTGTGATCTGAGTTCTCTATACATGCACTAATCACTGATGATTTTTTTTTGCATCCTCTTATTCATTGGACGGAAATTTGATTAAGAAGTTGCTGGAACAGAAATCACTTGAAACTGAAACTGATTTTTGTGATCTTGATTTTTGTGATTCTGTTTTGCAGCATGATTTTGTGTGTTCTAAAACTGATAAAAATTGGCATTTTCTGAGATCATTTCGTGATAATTGTGTTGTTTTAAGCATTGATGATATCTCGTTTTACAACACTTTCTTTGAAAAACGCCTTGAACTTTTGATCAATGATTCTCAATCTGAACTTACTCTTTTGTATTATGATTTTGAGAAGGATTGGCATGTTTCGAAAATGATTCATACTGTTGCATCCCTTGACACAATTCTGGTCTATAATGTCTATTTTGATGTGCATCATGGAAGGCTGAAATGCGTGCAACTTGTTCTTGGAAAAGAGATCTTGATTTTTGATTTGAACAAGTACTTGTCTTGCACATATGATCCTGGTCTTTTAGTGTCTGTTTTGAGTGTTCAGGAAAGACAGTTTCTGCCTCTGAGAAATGAGAGAACTGAACATGCCCAACAGCCTGAGATTTGGAGATGCATTGTTGTCCAAACCGGCTACCTTGGAGATGCCAGCAATAGAGGTTCAGTCCAAGAAGAATATCTCAACATTCAGAATGTATTTTGGGTGAATCTAATTTTCTTGGAAGGCCAACTCATCAAGGATTCACTGAGGCTTGGAATCACATGAAAAGCTTCACGGAGGAAGGAGTTATGAATTTTCCAAACCGGAGGTTCTCCAGTCCATCTATCTGCGAGTACCAGACTTCTAAAGGAGTTTCATGCCCAAGAAAGAAGCGGAATGAGCCAAAGAAGATCATAGGATTCAATATGAATCTCTCAGATTTCGAGAAAGACTGAAACCAGGAGAAATGGCCATGGAATTATGAAGATATGATCCATCCACCAAAACCGGCCAGACCAAAGACAATACAATTTTCATCACTTAGCCAAACACCCGGAGGTAATTCTAAAACTTCTAAATTTATTTGTGCTGATGAATATGTTAAGTGTCATATCAGGAATCAGGTTACCTTTGACGTGCCCATGGAGCTTGAGTGTTTTCTTCCTTCTTTTCATTTTGGTGAATTGAAAGAAAACCAAACAAAAGAGACATCAAAGAGTTCACCACAAGAAAAACAGTTGGAGCTGGTGATCCTCAATGAACCAAAGATGATTCCTCAGTCAACCTCCTATCAAATCCAAAAGCACTGTAAGGATCATGGGTTGATTGTCTCTGTTCTTCATGAGAACGTTTTTAATTCGAGAGTTTCTAAGCGAAAACACATCTTTACTTGATTGAAACATGTTTTCCTTAAACCTTTTCATGAATTGTTTTCATTAAGTTGTAATTTGAAAGAGATTTGGTGTAGGAAAGAGCATGAACCAAAATTTCTTAGATCAAAGAATCATTTTGATTTCATTCATGGTGAGAATTTTTCGAAATTAGCAATGTCTCATTCTTTTCCTAACATTTTCACAGTTGTGCTTGATTTTAAAATTAGTAAACAAACTTTTAGCGATCAGTTTAGTTACTTGATGCTTGCCCACATGCTTGATGATTAACCTAAGAGCTTGGATCATGTTTTTGATGTCTTAAGGATAGAGAAATCTTTTGATTATTTCTTTTGCAGATTTGATGTAGTTTCTCTTGTTGTTTTGAAAGTGCAGGATATAAAGGATTAGTTTCAGATGGAAGCAAGCAGAGGAGGACGACACCACACTTGTGTTCTTGGAACATGGAACTGGAAATACTTGAGGGAAATAAGTTCAAAACTCCAAGGAAGTTTCTCTCCAAAATTTTCCTTCATTGAATTTTACATGATTTTAAAATTCTTTTTTTTGTGTGATTCATTTTCTTTTGTTTCAGATAAAATGGATTTGAGGTCAAATCCTTTTGAAGGGGGAGGGAATGATGCGCCCCGATTCGAGCACCGACCTGCTTGGATCATGGACACGACCCAAGATGGCGATCTTGTCAACCAGCTCAACCAAACCGAGGTTCACCCATCCAACCGAGACGTGTACACTGACCAAGCCGTGTACACTAACCAAGCCGTGTACACTGACCGAGACGTGTACACTGACCAAACCGTGTACACTAACCGAGCTGTGTAAAAAATCGACATCCGGAAATGACCTAAGGTTGGAACCACGACCTAATGACCGAATTGATCAACCTTCAGCCATTCTTTCCGTCCCATTCGAAAATTTAAGACCAATGGTCAAGCCAGAAGCTAACTTGGAAAAAGGAACGATTTACTAAGTGGAAGCAACGATCAATTAACCTTGAAGATATCATGGAAAGCACTATTGATATATGCTCATTTTTGACTCTTATCTTCCAAACCACGAGGATTCTATGCATGAAATCATTTGGAGAATTTTTTCAACTAAATTATGGAGCTCCTTGAAGTAGATTCAGACAAACGGAGTTCAGATGTGGGAGTTATGGCAATTACAAACCAGGTGATCTTCAGTTCTCGTGAATTCAGACATATGCACATTCAGGTGAGCTGGAATGACACTGCCTTGGAGCTGGATGAGCTCATTGACACTATCTTGGATGAGCTGAATACTCAAGTGAGTTGGAATGACACTATCCTAGACGAGCTGAGCTGGATTGACATTCATTTGGATGAGCTGAGCGAGCAAGTTCGATCTTCCGAGATGGTTCGACCACCCGAGAAGATACAATCGGTCAACTCCCTTTATGGTGAACCAAGCCAATCTCTTCAAGGTTCTAATTCATGTCCATGGGCCAAAACTATCAGAAAGGCTAAGGAAAATATGCTTGACGAATGAGCTTGTTTTGGACTGCATTTGGGCTGAAATGTGGATCCAAACATTTCTATGGTTTACAACTATGCCCAATAAGTAAACAAGGTATTCCTTGGAATATTCTCGACCAAGCAGTCAAAGGAGAGTCCCAAGACAAGTCAAAACCATGTGAAAGACCAGATCTAGTCATTGTTTTCAGTCAACACAATTATGTAGTCAAGTCTTTGTTTTCGGTCTTCTATGCCTTGGTTTTAGCACATTCTTCTTTGAATATCTACAATTTGTAATCCTATGTCCTAAGAGCCACGAAATAAATCATTGAGTATTCCCCTTTTATTTGAGTTTATATCTTAGTTCTTTGTTTAGAAAACTTCTTAGTTTCTTGGTGAGTTTATCTCCAAGTTTTGAACCTTCTTTTGTTGGACCAGTGCGTCACATCCGACAACGATCGAAGTCTGGTAGTATCATTGGGCCTTCCGTAATCCTTTGTGTCACCATTCATTCTACCAGTTCTCCCTTTGGTGATATGAGTTCATATCCCCTTAATCCGATTGAGTGATCCTCTCCGAATCTAGGACGTATCACAAGCTTTATTACCTAATTCGATAAGTTCACTAAATTAACTAAATCAACTCTCGTTTGTTTCTAGCATCCTAGTTCAACATGATTAGTTTGGTAGTAGACCATGCTCTCGCTTGCGCCTAACAATCCTATGATCATGGTTCTAGTTAGCTACTCTAGAACACAAGATATAACACAATTCAATTGATAGATCTAATAACCACCATAGCAATTCTATTGTTTGGCTAATCCATGAATACCATTAATAAACCGTAAACCTAACAAGAGATCTACTTAGACATGATATTTATCACAAAAATCATAAATGAATAGAATATATATAATATAAAGCCAATGGAGTTCCAGGAGGACTGTGAAGCCCTTCTCTCTTATCCCTAACACAATGAAGAAAAGAAAGCTTGCTAAAGCATTATCGTCAACAATGGCTTAGAAAACATATAAATAGGGTTTTAGGTCGTGCATGGGTATTTTGGTAATTTTTGATGGTTTCTGGGATTAAGTCGGTCATAAAACAAGTCGGGCCTTTCTTCTGGGATCACTTTTGATCCACACCAAGGCTGTGCCGTTGACCGACACTCAGTCATCTCTCGACATCTTCCTCTCGTAAGGCAGACATAACTCTTTCCAGAAAAACGAGCATAACGTTGGCTGTAGGATCCTGATTGACCTCAAACCGGAGGAATTGGAAATTTAACTCAAAAATATATCTTCTGTCAAAATATCAGCTCAATCTCACCGTGGGAAGGTCTCCATCCATAGATAAACATATGACGCATCTGCACAGTTCTGCATCTTTAAAAACTCTAGAATCACCAAAGTTCTCCAGAACGTACCTGAACCTGAAAATACTCTAAAAAATACTCCAAACACATATAATAAAGTCTGAATAGGCTGATATCATGGCAAAATAGTGGTAAATATCATGTCTTGTCAAGTCCCCAGACTTAACATTTTGTTTGTCCTCAAACAAACAAAGCATGTGAAAGAGGTTTTTAAAAGCAGAGACTCACATAATGTCTAAGTATAACTATCAACCTACTTTATTTCAACGACATCCTATCAAGTCAATTCAAAGAAACTTTATATACCCTATCCTAATATAGCAACCTTATCCATTCTACCAACAACTCAACAAATATTAGTCTCACTCACCCCTCTACTGATTTCATTTCTTTGCATAAAATAAATGTGTATTCTTTACCTTGGGAGTATCGATCAAAGGACACATGGATTATTAACCCTGTAAGTATATGAGTACATAGGTAGTCTTCTCTGATCCCTTTCCTCTCCCTCTTCTCACTTCTCTCAGTCAATGTCCCCTTTCTTTTGAGGGTATCATTTTATTTTTTTAATTGACTGAGATATTTGGATAGGCTTCCATAAATCAAGATCTAATGGTTTTTGCCACCAGACCCTGTTCACTTCTTTTTGACCTTTATCTTTTCTAGAATCATATAAATCAAGCTTTAATATTTGTAGCCACCAAATCGTGTTCGATTTTTTTTTAATCTGAAGGGGAGATAGAGGAAAATCAGAAGCACACAAAATTTTACCTTCCAGACATGCAGAAGGAATCCGATCCGATGTATACCAAGCCCCAAAGCAAGCTGATAATGTCATGATTAGTGTTGGAAATCAGCTTTGGTTCCTTCAAACATTCTAAGCAAGTGTGATATAGCGGCATGATAATCCACTTTGGTATCTCTAGTAATCTCTGCAAACGACCTTCTAAGAATGTTGCTAAAGTGTGGTTGGTCAATAATAAATCTTGATCATAGTCCCCTTCTTGACTCAATACAATTTTGAAAAACTTAGATATATATATATAGTAAATAAGACTCAAAACAAATCAAATAACATCAGTGAACCTCCCCCAGACTTAAATTACACTGTCCCCAGCGTAATTCATGCCGGATTGGTTAGGAAAAACAAATCATAAGTAAAGATCTTAAGAGATAAACTTGATACCAGACTCTGTAAAAGAGTGTCGATTGATGGAAGGAGGATGGTGTCGGCCGATGGTCATGATCCATGGTCGATCGATGTTTATTCTTCAGTGTCGATCGATGGTACACCTGAAAGTTTCTACTCTACTCACTGATGGTGACCTTCGATCAACACAGTTAAGTGGCGATCGATCGATACTAGGGTTACTCCATCGATCGAAAGTGATCAAGTGTCGGTTGATGCATTGTGCAAACTATCTTCCTCGAGGGTTTTCTTTTTTTGAAAAACCTGCAATAATAAAATAAATTCCGAAATTAGACTAATATAATCAAAAACTAATTAAAACTTACTAAGCAGTGGGTTGCCTCCCACTCAACGCTTTTTTTTATAGTCTTTTGCTTGACGTTTTGGAGTTATGATTCAGTTCTGATGAGATTGAGGACTTGCTCCAAAAAAATTTCCAATGTCCAATGTCTTCAGCTTCATCACCCTTTTGTTAAAGCCTCCATAAGAAATAAGGAGTGCTCAAAGCTTTGCAAATGGCTGCGAGAAGCATCTGCTGCGCACTTCTGTATTTCCTGACACCATTTGAGAAGTGGGAAATTAATGATAACCGAGGACCTTCCTTGATCATTTTTATCTTCTTCCAATTCCTCTTCTTCTTTCCCCAAGAGTTGTTTGATCTCGTGGTCCCTCCATCAAAAAGGTTACGAAACGCTTCAAACTCATTCTGCTCTGATCCGTGATGAGTGTCGATTGACACTCTAGTGTTGATGTCGATCGATGTTCCAATGGTGGCGTCAATCAATTCACCAATGATGGTGTTGATCGATGTTGCGACCGATGGTCCTTCGTCAATGTCACCTTCATACTTCAATACTCTCTGAGAAATAACTGTATGCTGAAGATCATCAAATACCTCAATGTAGAGATCAATATGCACACTTCCATCTAGTGGAATAGGAAATTCAACCTCAAAAACATCACTGGGAACCACAAACTTCACAGGATCATGTAGCATCTTTGCTCTTTTGTGAAAACCACCATCTTCTTCTGTACAGATAGGTGGTCGTAGATCTTCAGGGAAAGCAAGGTGTGAGGTCTCAGACTTGTGCATTCTCTCCTCAACTGGTTCCAGCTCAAATGTGCAACCTCGTGGTTCATGCAACTGTGGGTGTCGATCGATACAAGGTGGATGGCGTTGATCGATGATAGGTATCTGGTGTCGATCGATGTCAGGTGGATGGTGTGGATCGATGTCAGATCTTGGTGAACTCTCCCGATCAAAATTCTCAAGCAATTCTTTTAACGCCCAAGAATCTTCTATGGTGACTCTTTATCTAAATCAAAGGCACTATATCTTGATATGTCAGTGTTCTTCAGTGTTGAGTCTGCAACCCTTGTGTACAACTCGATCTTCGAGGGGGTTTGAATGGTGTCGACTGACAGTATGGGCTGGTGTCGATCGACGCTGAGGTCTTAGCATCGATTGACGCTGAGGACGATATCACTAATATCAATTTTGTCCTCTCAGCTCAGCTCTCCAGATTCATGTTGATCATCATCCTCTACCATACAACTCATCATAGATTCCATCTCGATCTCTAGATTTGATGCAACATCATAGAGAAAATCGTTGAGGAAGGCGTTTGTGATGTCATTCCAAGTAGTGAGGGATCCAGGTGGTAACCTTTTTAACCAACATGCTGCTTCTACAGCAAGAGAGTATGGGAACAGTTTGCAGAAGCAGTGGTCTTCAATGATTCCGTCAAAGATAAACAACACCAAATCCTCAAACATGCTGATATGAGTAATTGTCTTCTCTTGAGGAAGACCATAAAAGGGATGCTGACCCATAAGATTGATATATATAGGTTTCAGCTCAAAGTTGCCCTTCTCCGTCTTTCCGCATGTAGTGTTGATCGACGAAGAGTTGTTATTGTCAATCAATAGTGAGATGTTGGTGTCGATCGCTTCTGCTTGGAGAGTGTTGATCAATACTTGGATTTCTACACTTTTGATCGCTGCTTGGAGGGTGTCGACTGGCGTCTTAAACTTATGGATCACGCGTTCTAAATTCAGTGGCTCTCCTAGTAAGAATCCTAACCCCTTGTTGCTTCTGGTACTTATATGTATGTACCTGAAACAAAAGAATTTTTGTATGTAAGTAAACTAATATAGAAAAATACCTAGACTAAATCAAACAAATTGAGTCTAATGGCGAATCCTCGCTCCTCGGCAACGGCGCAAATTTGACATGAGGGTTTTTATGTATTTCAATGCAAACTCTATCATATTAACCCTACGAACTACTCTTGCCAAGAGTGGTCAAATTGTAGTATTTAGGGATCACATCCACAAGGAGCGTGAGCACACAATAAACTCAATACAGTCGAGATTAAGATAGGCAAATAGATTAATAAGCAGTAAATAAACTATAACATATAATTGATTGATTGGTAAGTAAACAATAAAAATAAATAGCTAGATATAGAGTTTCAGGAAAGTGGGTTATAGATGATAGAAGCTAAGAGTATTAATCATAGAACTCAATATATAATGTAAAAGACGACCAACTCTCGCTGCGAGTCTAATCTTGACTAAGTCAAATGTCTCAGCTCTCGTTTTTTGACACAAAATGACCATCGATCGATGGCAATGATCCTGCGTCGATCGATGGTCTTTTGAGTCAAGATTTATGACCTAATTCAATAATTTCACTAAATTAACTAAACTAACTCTCGTGTGTTTCTAGCATCCTAGCTCAACAAGATTAATTCTGGTAGTAGATCATGCTCTCGCTTGCGCCTAACTATCCTATGATCAGGGTTCTAGTTAGTTACTCTAGAACACAAGAAAGAAACATTATTATATTGATAGATCTAATAATCAACCTAGCAATTTTATTGTTTGTCTAATCCATAAATACCATTAATAAATCTTAAACCTAACAAGAGATCTACTCAGACATGGTCTTTGTCACAGAAATCATAGATGAAGAGAATAAATATAATATAAAGCCAAAAGAGTTCCAGGAGGACTTTGAAGGAGTTTCTCCCTTCTCTCCTAACCCTAGAACAATGAATAAAATAAAGCTTACTAATGCATCGCCGTCAACAATGACTTAGAAAACATATAAATAGGGTTTTAGGTTGTGCATGGATATTTTGGTAATTTGTGATGACTTCTGGGCTTAAGTCGGCCATAAAATAAGTCGGGCCTATCTTCTGGGATCACTGTCGATCGACACCAAGGCTGTGCCATCGATCGACACTCATTCATCTCTCGACAGCTTCCTCTTACGAGGCAAACAGACCATTCTCCAGTAAAACAAGCGTAACGTTGGATGTAGGATCCTGATTTACTTAAAACCGGCGACATTGGAAAGCTAACTCAAATCTCTATCTTTAGTCAAAAGATCAGCTCACCGTGGCAACGTCTCTATCCATAGCTAAACATCTGACGTATCTGTGCAGTTCTGCATATCTACAAACTCCATAATCACAAAAGTTCTCCCGAACGTACCTGAACCTGAAAATACTCTAAAACATACTTCAAATACATATAATATACTCTAAATAGGGCTGATATCATGGCATAATAGTGGTAAATATTAGTCTGTTTCATTATAACATTTACTAGAGCTTGATCTGTGCATCCACACAGATGTTTATTTTAATAGTATAAACATATTAATTTTTTCACAACACAAGAAATTAATGATTTTACATACATAAACGAGTATTTTTTTTTTTTATTTGTAGTACTTAACATTTGTGATAAATCGACAGTTCATGTTTTTCTCTAATTTTTTATTGTTCATATTGTGGTTGGTTACTAACCAATCAAAATGATATGTTAAATAACATATTCATCAATTAATAATTTTTAATTACATTGAATTCTTTTAATGTATTTATTTATAAATTAAAAAAAAAAATTAATGTGTGTATGTATATTAATAAATATATCTTTCCAAATTATAATATTTAAAATCTAATTCTATTTAAATAAAAGAGATAGATATGTCTCTAAATTTTTTATAAGCCAATAGAAAATTCCTTTGTGTTTATTTTTAAGGAAAATATTAAAATTATCTTTAATTATTGTATTCTTATAATTAAAATACATATGTGTGAATAATATCAATTATCAAATTATTTAACCTATATTTGAAAAATATATTTATGTGTTTTAATCAAACATTTATATTTTATATTTTGTATGTATAATAAAATAATAATATACATGAATATAAAATATTTAAATTTTATATGTAACATTTTAAATAAATTTGTTTGAATTTATTGTAAGAATTGATTAGAGACTATTCAATTAAAAATAATGATAAATATGATTAGAGAATAATCTAACAAAACCATGATTTATAGTTAAGAAATTATTAATTATTAAGTGAATTGCACAAGTTGTAATTATTTTGATGAATGAAGGGTTAATACACGTTTCAACATGTTACAGATTTGATGCAAATGCTGTGTAATATTAAATCACATTCTTCTAAATATCCATGGATATGTTTATCCATGAGCTTTATTTCTTTTTAGAAATTAGTTTGGACTCTTTCATATACTCTGGAAACTCCTAAATTAATAAAAGAACTAGAATAGAATCCGCGCCATACGCGGTTAAGTTTAATTTTTATAATTAAACATTTATTTACTTTATAGATTATTTAAGTTTGTTGTTTCTACCTTTTAGAAGAATCCTATGTCGTCACAGAGCTCTGAATACCTAATATAAGTATTTGTATATGAAGTGACATCGAAAAGTCTACACCAACTCTAACTTTAATGTGTCACTTTGACCTACTAACTTTACCCTTAATTTTCCATCCATTTCATATGGTTTGAGATATTTTAGAAAATTAATTTTTATATGATCTATTTTGAATGTGTTTTAGGCTTTTTAATTAAATATATTAGTGAATATATGATATGTTAAAAATTAAATTTAATATACATGATTGCATTTATAACTGATTAATTTTTTGAAAAATTATAAACATTAAGGAATGTAAGATATGTGAATTTTTTATGATATAGATGTGATTTTATGACTAATTTGATTTAAATTGGTTTAACATATTTATGATAAATTACATGTATAAATAAATATGTTATATATGTAATCTAAACGATTTAGATGAACATGTGTTTAATAGTCCAAAATTAAAATATAACACATGAAAAATAAAATATGAGTCAAATTTAATAGATTAGATGTATTTTAATATCTTTTTATTTAAAATACAAATAAATATTTAAAATAATTCTTAGAATTTTTTTTTATAGATATACTTTGAAAATAATTATTTTAATTTGTAATTACCAGTAAAATATTTTATATGAAATCAAAACTGAGTTAATGTTAATTTATAATTATATTTTAGTGATAATTATAATTTATATTAATTAATTACGAAAATAAATTTTAAAAAGATTCTAAAAAGATATTGTTAGATTTTTTTTTTAATTAATTGATTTTGATTAAGATATTAAAAGATATTATAATTAAACTATGTATATTTTGATTAATTTTCTAGTAGTTGATCCAAATAAAAATATCACACATCAAAAAGCCATAGGACTCTAATTTAATAGATTAGATATGCTATTGCCAATTATGGTCTCCACTTACTTGGGCAAGAAAACAACTATAATTTTATGGCCAGACGGCAACATCCTTTTTTTTTACACCACTCACGGCAGCATCTTTGAAAAGAAAATGACCATACATATAATATAATAGAGGTGGGTTAGATCCAGATATCAGAAATTAGGATATTTGGATCTCGATTCGTCAGATCCATGATTTTAGTATCCAGATTCAGATTAACATCTTCCAAATATCCGGATTTCGGATATATGTCTAGATATTGTGATACCCGTGGATATCCGAATTCAGATCCGTAAAAAAATATTTTAAAATACATTTTTTTTTAAAATAACACATAAATTAGATATTTATTCAAAATCTATAATAATAAACTTGACTTTTCTCTCTTTTTAAGCTATCCACATCATCACAGAGGTGAGGGCATTTTTCGCCACGTGTCATCATATCTTTAAGTTTCTGTGAAAAATTTCTCGACGAGTTTCAATTACACTTGACGTTTGGGCCAAACTTTAACTTACACATAGGCCCATTGCCCATGTCAGAAAACCTAATTGACGATTGAAAGTACGGTAGAGTCGGAGTAGGTATGAGATTTTCATAAATATCGACCTCTCTACTTCCTGTGATTTTACTAGCCGAAGTAATTGACCTCAGTTATGCCTCACAATCAATTATCCCCACTAGGTCTTATTGAATGGAGATCCTTCGGTTTCTCTGCTAAGCTTGAATCTCTATCTAGCTCAAACGATACATAGCCACACTGAAACTCACTGTAATGGCGATTTTACGAATATACCTTTCCGATCTGGAGGCGGCCTGTTGTATGGAGGTTGTAGTCACCGGACTGCTACCATTCTGGGAGGCTAGCAATCTGCAGAAGGTAGGCGAGCTAATTGGGGTAGACATGGTTTTACTGGACAGAAGGTACTAGAAAGCTATCTTTTTAAAAAAAAAAAATCTTATTGTACGAGAACCTATTTCTGCTTTCTAATAGTCATGCTATTTCTACTTGCAGTCAACCTACAGATTTTAAAAAATAACTTTTTTACGAGATCCTATTTCAACTTTCTAATAGCCACACTTTTTCTACTTGCAGACAACCTTGATACAAAGTACCCTTGCCATACATAGACTTAATACTTTCAAGAATCTACTTAAGGAAGGAAGAGTATACGAGCTTAGAGTCTTTTATGTTGCTAAAAGAAACAGCCACTTCACCAAGCTTAGTTTTGATCACTTATGATTTCATAACCTGTCCAAAAACCTGTTTTAAAATTGAGTAGTATTTTAAAAATTTGATGTTGATTACAATCCATTAATACTGTAATACACCGTCAACCCCTTCAACCAAAGGGTTTTTAAATGTCTCCTTTTACGTCTGATTGTCCAAAAAATGTTGCAGTTTGTCCATGAATATTAATTTACAATTCTATGCTTATAATATGAGACTAATTTCTTTAACTTATGTTACCCGTAAGCTGTTGCAATTGCAAAGCTGAGGTGGCTGATATTGACATCACCATTAGATGTTGCTCAATCTCCTATTCAAAGTGCTTGCGGAAGCTGCAACATGGGTTGACATCTTTCAGCTGCACTGGCTTCAATGATGTCAATGCAATTGGTGTAGTCAGGTAATGTTGACTTTTCCATATATATATTTTTTTTTTGAAACACAAACTTTGCTATAATTCATTTTATGTATATACTACAGGATTGAGTAAGCACTCAGTGATTAATTTAGCACAATCTTGGCCTGCCAATTTGTAGGTTCTGTGTGCAGATGGGGTGTCAGACGTTATATGGAGAAATCACCAAACTGAACAATATCTATGCAGCTGAGCTTGCCCAACTCATGGAACCTAATAATTGAAGTTTTCATTGCTGCTGCATCACTTCAATGAAAATGGCAATGGTACTTTGTGAGTTGTTGTAAACTTATGATGCATGTGGTGTATGCCAGCAGCAGAGTAACCTCCCCCAATGCATTAGAGATATGGTTACATCCAAACACCATCCATTCACATGTGCACATATTTACATGAGCCACCAGCTTCCACATGCTCTAAATTCAAGAACCAGGTAAGCTTCTTGCGTGTAAAATTATTGTACTACGCAACATTTAGTACATATTCATGCACTAAACTAAGCTTACATAAACAGGGGGTGTGATTACCACCATGGTGATGAAATGCATGGAGCTGTAAAAATCTCTTATACCCTAATCAAGTGGATAAAAACAGTAGTGCAGCTGGAACATACGAGCCTGATACTGCGCAACTGTTGAAGGTCTGGCCAGCTCAAATCCACAACCTTCGGAAACTGATTCTGTTGTAACCTCCACCAACACTTACTGATGATGAGTACAGACCCAGTTCAAAGAAACCTTGCAAAAACGGATCATTCCAACGATGAAGACTCGGAGCCTCAAGATTCTGGAGTACGATCGAGTTCCATTTTCATTTTCTGATTTTTACTCCTTTAATAATGATTTTATCCTGTTATTTTTTATTAGCAGCAAGTAATTTAAACAAACTTCAGTTCTGTTTTTTTGGTACACGACGGTAAATTTCAGGTTATAGATATTGACCGCGCTTAAAAGCATGAAAAATACTTTTAAGAAAATTTAATTTTCAAAATCATTAGATTTTGATGTTTTATTTTGATAAATAGTTTAAATATTTTAATTTTAGTATATTTAAAAATTATATAATTATATTATTTGTATTTATATTAAAATATTAAAATTATGTATTACTTAGCTTTGTTTTTAAATTATTTCAACATGTTTGTTATAAAATTTAATAAAATTTTATATAACTGGGTGATATATACTTATTTAATAAATTTGAAATTATAAAATTTATTTTATTTTAATTTATTGATTTTAACATTTTATTTGTATAAACCTTATTCAGTATTAATTTAAATCAAGTATAACCTCGCTTTAATAACTATATTATCTTAAGAATAAAAGAAATCTAAAATTAATCTAATAAACAAACTTTATAATTTTAAATGAATATAATTTTTAATATATGAAAATATTAATAAAATAATATATTAATTTAACTAATTTTATGTTATATTTTGCGGTATCTGAATCCGCGAAAATAGTTATATATATTTTTGAATTTTTTTCATAAATGAATTGAGTGTCTTATCCAAATCATTAAAAAAAATATATATATATATTAAAAATGTAGAAACTAATGTTTTATATTGTTTGGATACAATATTAATTATTGTATTGTTTGGAAACACATAGTAATAGTATAAGGGAGGAAATATTAATTTATTAGAGTTGTTATAACTATATAGTAAAATAGTAACTTTAATTTAAAAACTTTCAAAAAAAGAGATTAATTCCATAGAAGGATTATGTTTTACTAAAAGAGATTTCAGTATATGTATTGGCGGATGTATAATCATGATAATTTTAAAACAATTCATAATAGTCTTCTCATTAAGATTAATTAGTTACCGAAATCCGAATAAACTCTTAAAAGCTCATAATATAAACTTATATTATGCTATTAACTGGGCAGAATAGATTGTTTTTTTTTAACCCCAGATTAGGTTGCTTAATCTTATCCTTTTGAGCTGCATGTTTATTGAATTGCATAAATCCAATTTACATGAAAGATCCAAGAGTTGAGTCCGATGAACGTCTTGGTATAGCTTCGGTACATAATCAACGTTGCAAAAAGGATCCTAACATGACTAGCAAGAAAAGTTCCATGTCGACATGACCACCTTAACTATTTTAAAAACACAATCTGGTTCGAGTTATGATGGTTCAAACATTATCACTTTACTTGGCTCTATTTTTTTTACCTTAACTGGCTCTTTTTTAAATGCAACTAACAGGTTCTAAAGAAGGCCCTACCGCATTCAACCTTCGGGTATTAGATTCTGAGTTTAGCGACCGAGCTTATGCAAAGCACCGCGACCGCAAATTATATCAGCAGTACAAATAAGAATACGTCAGTAGAAATTTTACAGAACTCTTGATATACAGAGTCAAAAATAAACTAAATGTCCATCTTTTGAAGTAAGAAACAACATACCAAGAAAGTCAACACAAAATTGAATAAAGTTGCTTCTGTGTGAGGTTTGTTTCATTATATGGTTTCTTTAACTAATTAAGGAAATCCACACATTCTCCTTACATAAACAAGATAATGAAAACACAATCTGTTTCCCGTTAAACATGGAAATACATTCAGTCTTAACAACTACAAATGTAAACAGATCAAACATCTTCCATGTTTCTAATCATCGTGTTTCTCAAGAGCATCTACTGACAGTTTTAGATTCTTTAAAACCACTCAATCTTTGATGAGATGGTAAAAGCACCAAAAACGAAGATGTGCCGCCAACAACAGATGTGAAAGTTTCACGGAGCGGTGCAAAACATAAGATTGCACAACACATCAACATCTCTGTAAGACAATCAAACGTATTGCACATGCAGACCGCTTTGAACCATGACCATGGTTTCACGATTGGTATATGGTAACTAATGGAGTAATAACTGTTATGTTTTTGGTAAGGTGATCTTCCTCTCCTCACATGATACATTCAGCCAAAACCTGTAAATATAACATCGAAAGGTTTAGTTAAACTGACTAGATATTAGGTCACATTTGCGAGTAAAGTTCTGTGTGCGTCTTACTTACATTTTGAAACCAAAATTACATACATCAACTGCAACAATCTTCAGATTACACCCCGCGCGTAGCGCAGACACACCACTAGTTTATGAATATATATGACATATAACATTAGTAAAAATTAAAACATGCTATTATAAAATTTATTATATATATAAATAATAATATATCAAATATAATTATTAATAAATTTTAAAATTTAATATATTAAAAAACAAATCTAGATATCCGGACCTAAAAATGAAGAGATCCAAATCCATTTTGAACGGATCCAAGATTTTATTATTCAGATCTGGATTCAGGCACCCATATATCATATTTCCGGAGCGGATCTGGAAGAATCTCGAATCGGATCCGTATCTCGGATAATAAGTCTGAGGCCTATAATATAGCTCTTTATATTATTTAAATAAATATTTAAATTACATTTTTGTGTTTTATATTTTTATGAAAAAAAATAAATTTATTTATTAGCAAAAAAAATATTATTTGATTATTTTTATATAATTAAGTAGTTTTTAACATTGGATATTTTTTTAAAAAAATATTAACTAATAATTTTAATTTAAAAATACAATGATATACTTTAGAACTTATATGTTTTATGAAAAAAAAATTTCCAACCAAAGAAGTTTATATAGAAATTAAGGAATAGTTTGGAATTTCCTCTTATATTGACGAATTATCCAACTAACCACTAGATAAATTGTTCGACTTTACTGGCTATACTTTTTCTTAGCCTATTAAGAACAGTGAAATGTATAAACAACATGTTTAGGGATTTTAATTAAGTAAATAATTGTATGTATTATTTTAAACTTTTTATAATTGTATGTATAAACAACATGTTTAGGGATTTTAATTTCAAAGCGCATACTGAATAATTACAACCTAAAACTTGTCGCTGTTAATTTATCATCCCTAGGTCAGTTTAATTGTATGTGTTTTTATATGGTTGGTACGTAAGCCGGGTAGCAAAATTTGTGGTTCATACACTTACAAGAATCCTATTGGGAAGACAAGATAATGATATAAAAGTTTCACGTTTGAGTGATTCCATGTTTGATTGTACACTTTTTACTGTCATCATAGTCTTCCACAAATTAATACACAAATACATTATATCTATGGCTATCATTATATATCATTTGTTGGACTTCACCAACAACCATGTTTTAAATACAATTTTTTTTTAAATTACTTTAAAGGGTAATATTGTTTCAGAAGTTCTTCTAGTTTTGTCTCTACTCTCCTAGTTTCTATGCACATTCTCAACTATATACTTATCCATACATTAATACCAACTCATTTCACATTACTGTAAATTGTTATAGTTATCCTAACCGAATCTTCCCAACTAATACGACTTTGTTTTCCTCCAAATATTCCTAGTAAATTAGTCCGCAAGTAATAATAAACAATCAATCCCAAACCTTAACTAAGGCTAGCTAAATATGTATAATCGAACAAAAAAAATTCAAAGCCATAGTAGTTGGAAAATTACTATTATATCGAACTTTCTTGTTATCTAAGAAGGGAAATAGTTACATATTAATTTATAGTGGTCGGTTATAGAGAGATACTTTGTGAGTAACTAGAACCAACATCGTATATTCTTATCATGGTCCGATCTTCCATACATTTTTGTTTTCAAGGTCTAATAAATACGTGATCCATCGGACAAAAACATTGTTATTATTTTGTAAGACTAAAACTGGTATACGGTTTCAATGTTTTTGTTTTCTGGTGTATATATGATCTCGACAATCAAAGATAAATTAAACTCCCTCCCTAATGAAAATACATGTTTTAGAAAAACATTTTGTTTCAAAAAATTACATTTTTACATTTTCAATGCATTAATTAATGATAAAATGCAAATTCTAAAATGTTAATCAAAATCTTATTGGTTAAAAGTTATGAAGAATAATTAACAACGGAAATTAAGACATTGATAACTAAAATTTTAGATATTTTTTTAGTAAATGTGAAAACTCTAAAACATACATCTTTTTGAAATAGAGAGGGTACATTGATCAACATGGTTGCAAAACACTTTTTACACAATTATTGTATTTACCAAAGAGTATTTTATATAAATATTTCTTAACAAAATAAACATTATATATGATTGTTTATTAGGAAAATTTCAGTTTTACTATAAATTTGATATCACTTTTCAAATTAATATTTAAAAGATAAAATTTTCATAAATAGTTTAACCCTCATAAATCATTTATAAATTTTTGAAAAGATTTTATAAGAAATTTACAGAGGTTTATAAATCCAAGTCCAACCCGTAAATACTAAACCATAAACAACTAAAATCACATGTTATGGTATTTTTGATTGAGATCTTTCAACCTAGATTTTCAGTTTGGATGTTTTATCTAGGCTTTAATTTTATTTGGGAAAAATTAAACAAAAATACCCCAACTAAATTTTATTAAGTTTATTAATACCCAAATTTTTTCGCTACCCAGTTTAATATACCAATTAATTATTCTTCTCATTTTAGTATACACACTTTTAAAAGTCTGTTTATTTTAGTATCCAAACTTTATTTATTTTAATTAAAAATGCTAATAAGTTTCAAACAAAATTTAAAAGTATCTAAAATTTACAAAAACAATTCCCAAAAAGTTATAATTTTATTGTCTGTTTGAAAAATGAAACTAACAAAAATTTGTATAATCTCAAAATTTTAATAAAATTTTAAATATTAAATTTAGTTTGTTTTATGAAATAGAAAAAATCATTTTTACATTCAAAATTAATTTAATTGTTTTTTAAAAAAATCTCTAATTTATTTACCTTATTTCGTAAATATTAAATTAAACTAGAAAATTTTCATATTTTCTCTTAAATTTTTGATTTTTTTAAAAATTTATTTTGAAACTTATTAGTATTTTTTTAATTAAATAAATAAAAGTGGATATTAAAATGGGCAGAATTTTAAAAGTTTGTATATTAAAATGAGAAAAATTATTAGTTAAGGTATTAAATTAGATAGCGAAAAATTTAAATATTAAAATGGTTAATGAAATTTAGTTAGAGTATTTTTATGAAATTTTCCCATTTTATTTCTCGTGTTTATATCATGTATGCGTGCTGCTTTCTTTTCTTGCTTAGGTTTAGGTTTACGTCTCTAAATATCTTTTTTATCTCTTTTTTTTTGTTGTAACTGGTCTCCAAATATCTTTATTTTCTCATTTTATTGAAAATATTAAATCTGTCCCCTGTTTTTTTGTATCGTCACTGTACCTTTTTCTAAAACGTCTGAATGAGAACACAAAGTTTCGATGAGTAAAAAACATGCACATAACACCTAAGAATGAAAGATAAAACTCCAACCCAAAAATCCCAACTAAAATCCTAAAGAAAAGGATCTAACCTCCGGTAGCCTCTAGGTGAAGTCGCTAATGGAGCCAAACTGGCCCTCCTCGAACGAGGTATGATTGAAATCTTCCACAATATACCTAGCAATCAGGTTGCACGTTTCAAAACCTAAGGTCAATTGTGTCAGGATGGTCAGACGCAAGTATCAACTCTGTGAACCTAAGGTCTCTTGCACGTTTCAAAACCCATATGATACCTCGAAGTTCAGCGACTATTCTGCTTGGAGAAGAAGTAAAGGATTCACTTGCATGAAACCGTACATCTTAGTGGCGGATGTACTTAAGTGACTACGGCGGCACATGCCCTCTACTAGGCTACTACTTAAAAAAATTATATGTATATTTAACTAAATATAATTATGTAACATAAACAAAGCTTTATATTTCAACATTAAAAATTTAAATTAGGCACATTACTATCTATTCTATTAAAACATGATCATATGACCTATTGATAAATATTTGATCCAACTATTTATTATTCATGTATTACTTTTTAATATTAAAAACATTAAATCTTTTATATTATTGATAAATTATTAAACACAAATATAATTAACAAAATATAAAAAATAATTTATTCGAAAATATTTAAACAAAATATATACCCGCCCTTTCAAAGGGCGGGTTAGAATCTAGTATTATATAAATCTATTGTAGTCCAATATTAAAATATAAGTTAGTTTTAAGAAGCTCAATCAAAAATTAAAGGAAAATAATTAAAGAAGTTAAAGTTTACCTAATTACTACCTTATGTCTTTTTCATTGTCTTCTTCCTAATCACAAAAAAACAAACGACACAGACGGAAAAAAATTGTGCCTAACAAGTTCAAGAGAAAAGTTATAAGGTAAAACTAAATGAAAATTTTGAATATGTGATTTAAGGAATAAAAGATTGTGAGAACTTAGAAACCATAGTATTTTGCTAACTCTTTTTTTACAGACAAAATTTCAATGAAAGAATATTTCAAGCCTAAAAGAAAATTTGCATATACGTCTAAAAATTTTGAAGAAGATTTGCCTTCTCCAAAAACAGACTGTAGAGATTATTTGGAGAATTTACCTACTGATCCTGGAGATAGGAAAAAGAAAACTGAATATCCTTCAAATCAAAGAGACAAGGAAAGACGCAAATATCTTATGAGATGTCCTTGTCAACCTAGTGGTCATGAATTTCCTAAAACATTGTTTCAAAGTAAACTGAGATGATTCAATCCCGCTTGGTTTGATCTCTACGGCGATTGGTTAGAATATAGTGTCAAAAAAGATAAAGTGTTATGTTTGCTACTTGTTTAGAGATTACACTGAAAACAAATGCGGAAGTGATGCATTTATGACCAAGGGCTTTGATGACTGGATCAAGACAGAGAGATTACGTGATCATGTAGGAGCAGTGAATAGTTTTCACAATAGTGCATTGAAAAGGGATGATTATCTTATGAAACCAGGACAATCAATTGTTCATGCTTTTTATAAGCATAATGATGCGACTAAAAATGAATACAAGATCAGATTGAATGTTTCAATTGATGTTTGTATATATTTTTTAAAACAAGGACTCTCGTTTCAAGGTCATGATGAATCAGTGGATTCGGTAAACAAGGAAAACTTTTTGGAGCTTGTGAAATATATTGCAGAGCAGAATGAGCTTGTAAGTAAAGTTGTGTTAGAGAAGGCCCCCAAAAACAACCAAATGCTGTCCCACAAAATTCAGACATATATAGTTCATTGCTTTGTAAAAGAAGTTATTGAATCTATTATTCAAGAAGTTGTTCATGGTGTATTTTGCTTGTTAATGGATGAATCTGCAGAAGTTTTTGATAAAAAGCAAATGATAATAGTTTTTCGTTTTATTTAATATACAAGGGATAATTAAAGAAAAGTTTGTTGGTCTGATTCATGTGAAATAAACATCTTCTTTATCTCTAAAGAGTGTTGTTGATTCATTGTTTGCTAAATATGAATTGAGTATGAAGTAGTTAAGAGGACAAGGTTATGATGGAGCGAGTAATATGAAGGGTGAATTTAATGGATTGAAAGCTCTAATTTTGAGAGAAAGCAGTTCTGCATATTATGTTCATTGTTTTGCTCATCAGCTTCAGTTAGTTGTCGTTGAAGTTGCTCAGAATCATTTTGAAGTTGGAGATTTCTTTGATAAGATTGATGTCTTGCTAAATATGGTCGGAGCTTCTTGTAAGAGGAAATATATGGTTCGAGAAGACTACCGAAACAAAGTTGAGGAAAAAATTAAGAAAGGGAAAATTAAGACCCGAAAGGGATTGAACCAAGAGGTTTCCTTTCAAAGACCCGGTAAAACTTTTTGGGGTTCTCGTTATAAAACATTGCTGCGGTTGGTTGATATGTTCTCTTCTTCTATCATTAAAGTGCTTGAGTATGTTGAAATCGATGGAAGTGATGGTATCAAAAGACACCAAGCTAATTGTCTTCTAAAATACTTCCACACCTTTGATTTTGTGTTCTACTTACAGTTGATGTTGCTTCTTCTTGGGATCACAAATAACTTGTCAAAGGCTCTTCAAAGGAAATATCAGGACATTCTGAATGCTATGTCACTTGTGAAATTCACCAAGCAACGATTGTAAAGTATCAGAGATGATGGGTGGGAATCTTTGATAAATAATGTTTCTTCCTTTTGTGAGAACTACAAGATTGAGTCTCTGCTTATGGATGATGAATTCGATTCAAAAAATTCAAGGAAAAGAAGCAATATAACCAACTTGCATCATTACAAGGTAGAGTGTTTTTACATTGTATATGCAAATTCAAGAGTTTAATGACCGTTTTGATGAGCCAAACACATAATTACTTGGCTGTGTTGCTTCCTTAAGCCCCGCTAATTCATTTCAAGATTTTGATCAATTAAAAATTATGAGACTTTATGATTTCTATCCTGAAGATTTTGGTCATATCGAGCGGATAACTCTTGAGCATCAACTTGGTCTCTATATTGATAATATTTGGGAAGATGAAAGATTTTTTAATTTGAAGGATCTTGGAGGTATTTCATATATGATGGTGAAGACAAAGAAAAATCTTTCACACGCTCAAGTTTATCGACTTTTGAAGCTCGTTTTGACTTTACCTGTTGCCACCGCTACAGTTGAAAGATGTTTTTCAGCGATGAAGATTGTGAAGACTAGCTTGCGGAATTGAATAAGTGATCAGTTTTTGAATGATTGTGTTGTTTGTTTTGTTGAAAAAGAATTATTTGAGAAAGTAACAAACGAAGTAGTAGTGAAAAGATTCCAATGTATGAACTCTCGTAGAATAAATTTGTAAAATGTTTTGTTTAGTAGTGAAACTTTTTTTTTACTTAAATAAGTTAGTTATTAAAGGATTTTGTGCCCCCACTTAATAATAGCTTTAGATCCGCCACTGGACTACATCTTCTGTGTGATCTCTTGCAGTCCAAGTTGCACCACCAAGGTACTATTCCTCCAGTTAGTGTACTTATTACACTTCAAGGTCCCTGCCAACGGAGGATCCCAACGTCAAGCGTATTTCAGTTCCATGTTGCTCCGGTCACAAATTTCTTATTAACAACAAACCTCATTGAAGCGTCTTCTTGTGCTCTATTAACTACCAAAGAGTCTTGCATATCAACTTACATAGTAGCGTTCCTCTTTTTCCATATGTTCCATAGAAAACATGGTAATGCTCTGTTTATGTTCGAGTCTACGTTTTCCAGCAAAGCAAAGATAGGGTGAAAGTTTGACTCAAGTGAATCTGAGAATCCAGCTGGTGAAAATGGTACTGATGTTAGAGACCAAAAATCGTTTGCATCAAAACATCTGAAAAGGACATGGTTGACAATATTGAATCGTAAACACTAAGAATCCAAGAGTATGATCAATAAGAACTCACTTTATTATAGCTTTAGAAACTTAACACAAAACTAAAGCTCTCATATTCATAAGTTATACCACAATCATAGCATTTCCTTATATAACAATCATATTTTTCCTAAGCTCATTAGGAATCACATATTTCCTTCTTCCTAATCCTAAACTCATTAGGATAACTTGCAACCTAAGTTATCTTAAGCTTATTGTCAACAATCTCCACCTTAAGATTAAGAACCTCATTTTACACATCCTGAACTCCAATGAAGCCTCTCGTCTCTTCAAACTTGATTTTTCCAAGTGCCTTAGTGAGCATGTAAGCCGTTTGTTTGTTTCCAGCTACATGTTCGAAGGTTACAAGTCCATCTTCAACACACTCTCTTATAAAATGGAATCTTGTGTGAATATGTTTATACACCCTTGAAACACTGGAATCTTCGTGAGTGCTATGTCTGACTTATTATCAACGCGTATGAATGCCTTTTGTACCTCATCTTCTGTGATCTCGCCAAGAAGATCCTGCAGCCATATAGCCTGCTTTGATGTATTTGTAGCTGCCATAAACTCTGCCTCACAAGAAGATAATGTGACGATCTCTTGCTTCTGTGAGGACCATTTGATCGGACAACCATTCACATAAAAAAAGTGTCATGTTATACTCTTGCCATCATCTGGATCAATAATAAAACTGCTGTCCCTATACCCTACGAGTTCTCTGAAGCTGGAGTTTCTGTAGTAGAGACCAAGTGAACATGTCCCTCGAAGATATCTAAGTACTTGTTTTAAGGCAGATCCATTTGACACTTTAGGATCATGCATATTGAGACTAATGAAACCAACACACTGAGCAAGATCAGGTCTAGTGTGAATCAAGTCCCGTGGGTAGCCTATGTTCCTCCGAAATTCCTTTTCGTTGATTGCTTCTTCTTCTTCTGGCGCTCTCGATAGCTTCAGCCCAGGGTCCATTGGTATATGGACTGTGTTACACTCTCCCATCCCTGCTTCTTAAAGTATCTTGGTCGTATATCTCTCCTGTTTTAAGACCACTCCATCTTTAAGTTGTATTACTTCAATCCCAAGATAATAGTTAAGCCTTCCGAGATCACTCATCTCAAATTTTGCTGTCATCCCTTACTTGATTTCTTGTATATTGTCTAGGCTTGATCCTGTGATGAGCAACTCATCTACATAAACTGCCACAAGGAGAAGCGAACTCTTCGTTCATCTATGAAAGAGTGATGGTTCCTGAGAGCACTTCGTGAAGCTTAACTCCTTAAGAATCTGATTATGCTTAATGCTCCACGTCTTGAAGCTTGCTTCAAACCTTAAAGAGGTTTCTGAAGCTTATACACTTTAATTTCATTACCTTTGATCTTGAAACCGTCTGGTTGTGAAACAAATACTTCTTCTCTGAGTTCACCATGTAGGAATGCAGTTTTGACATCAAGATGATGTATCTGCCACCCACTTGAAGCCGCCAATGCAACGAGTACTTGTACAGTTTCTATCCTTGCAGCCGAAGCAAACACTTCCTCAAAATCAGTTCCATGTCGTTGGACATAGCCTTTTTCTACAAGTCTAGATTTTTACTTTTTTATGGTCCCATGTGCGTTGCGTTTCACCTTAAAACCCCATTTTAACGCAATTGCTTTGCGGCAGTCAGGTAGATCAACAAGTGTCCAAGTTTTATTTTTATTTATTGATGTTATTTCCTCATCACAAGCATCCCTCCATACCTTATCTCCTTTTGCGTTCCAATCCCAAGGCTCCTCGTTGATCATGAGAAGAATTCAGTTTATTTCAATCATCTAAGAGAGCAGCACATAGTCATCCACGTAAGCTGGTCTCGTGCTTTGTCTTGTTGATCTTCTCAAGATTGGCTGCTCTGTTTCTTCACCATCCTCTATATCTTCATAGACCTAATTTTCTTCGCCACGATCCTCACTGCGATTGTCGTTTTCTTCATTAACATCACATGTTGTCTCATTATGAACATGAAACTTACTCATTCATGGTTCGTATGTCTCTTCTCTACTGATGTTCCACTTCCAACCTTTGGCTTCATCGAAGATTATGTCTCTTCTTACCACTATCTTGTGGTTTGTTGGATCATAGTGGTGATAAGCATTTGATCATGGCTCTGTCCCTAGGTGCACCAAGACTCGTGATCGATCTTCCAATTTTCTTAGGTGTGTTGCTTCGTTTTTTGCATAACAATTGGAACCAAACACGCGTTAATTCTCACCATCTGGCTTCTCTTCTTCTTCAAGATCTCGTATGGAGTTTGTATCGTCAATGTCCTTGTTGCGAGTCTGTTGATAAGGTAGGTTGAGTGTCTCAATGCTTCTCTCCACAAATAATTTTGAACCTCCATATGTTTCATAATGATTCTGGTCATCTCCATTAGGGTTAGATTGCGTCTTTCTACAACTATTTTTTGTTGTGGTGAATAAGGAGCAGTTAGATGACGTTTAATGCCATGATCATCACCGAAAGCTTGAAACTCTTGCGAGAAGAATTCTCCACCCCTACCAGTTCGAAGTTTTTTGATGACACTTCCTGTTTCTTGTTCCACAAGCTTCTTGAATATTTTGAATTTCTCGTAAGCTTCACTTTTCTCTTTCAAGAGAATCAACCACATGTATCGTGAGTGACCATCAATCAACACTAACACATATATATTCTTTGCTGCTGTCGAGGGTGTTACCGGTATGCAAAGATCTCCATGAATGAGCTCAAGAGGGTGTGTGGCACGATAAAATGTTGCTTTGGGAAAATTTTGTCTCACCTGTTTTCCCAAGAGACAAGATGCACACGTTTCTTTCTTAAGAACAATGTATCGTATGCTAATGACGATTATTTGGATATCATAGTCCTCATAGTCTCTATTCCAACGTGTCCAAGTCTTGCATGCCAAGTAGCAGAATCTCTGACCTTTGTGAGCTGAAGACACTTCGTATTATCAACCTCCATAGTCACCTTGTACAGCCGATTTTTTGATCTGATTGCATTCACTAGTAAGGTCCCATCTCGATCATAAAAGGTGAGATAGTTCTCTTTCATCCTCACATCACATCCATATTATGTTTCTTAACCAAAGATGATGATATTGTTTCTTAAATCCGGTATAAAGTAAACATCAGCCAAGATTTTCCGTTTGACATACTTGCTCTAGAATAGATACGACCCTTTTCCTTTTATATCGATGCGAGTCATCTCCAAAACTCACCTTTCCCGTGATATTTTCATCAATAATAGGGAAGTGCTCTGGGTTTCCTGACATATGGTTGGATGCCCTATTGTCAAAGTACGATATGTTATCTCTATTAGTATGGTTTTCGAACTTACTTGGCATCACATTCTCTTCGTTGAGATACACAACTTCATTCATCATCAGTTCCTCCGCCTCATGTGTAATCTCATCTTTGTTTTCTTGTGTTGATTAGAGCTTAAGTAGCCGATCAGGATAATACATGGCATAATGACCAGTTTTGTCGCATCGAAAGCATACAACTTTCATCATATCTCTTCCTTCCTTCCAATCTCGCTGACCATTCCATCTCCCACACCCTCTTCTTCTGTTGGCAAAACGTCCACCTCGTCCTCTTCCTCTACCAAAGCTTTCCTGGTTGATTTGTGAATCCATGTTAGAGTACATAAGTCTTCCTTGATCCTCTTGTTGATCGTCTTTGTGGATTCTTTCCTCATACGCTTTTAACCTACCAACAATGTCCTCAAAACTCATGGCATTGAGACTGAGAACTTGTTCAAGAGCTACTATGATATGAATATACTTCTTTCTTGGGAGACTGCTTAAGAACTTCTTCACGAGCGTGGGTTCTTCTATGTTCTCGCCCAAAGATGATGATTTTGATGACATCTCCGCGAGCTTCCCTGATAAATCATCGATTGTGTCTGTATCTTTCATCTTTAAACGGTTGAAGTCTTCCATCAATGTTTGTAACCTAGATTCTCGAACCCTATCAGCTCCCACGTGCCTTGTTATTATTGATTCCCATACTTCATTGGATGTGTCAAGATTACCAACTTGTAAGATAAGCGTTTCCGGTATTGACTGGAACAAGAGTGCCCTAGCCATGTCGTTTTTATCTCCATCATCCGATCTTGGCTCTATCGTCTCCTACACTTTATGAACTTTACGTGCCACCTTTATCCGCATACTCAATACCGTATAGTTGGTGGTATTGAGCATTGGATATTGAATAGTCTAAGGACTACTCTCCCTCGGCTTGGTTGTTGCGACAGCCAAATCTTTGTCTCCCATGCTTTGTTTTTTCTTTCTTTTTAAAATCAATTCTTTTCTCTCAGATTGTTTGTTTAAGATTGCAATAATAATGCTGTGATACCGATTATTGAATCGTAAACACCAAGAATCAAAGAGTATGGTCTCAATAAGAACTCACTTTATTATAGCTTTAGAAACTTAACACAAAACTAAAGCTCTCAAACTCAAACTCATAAGTTATGCCACAATCATAGCATCTCCTTATATAACAATCATATTTTTCCTAAGCTTATTAGGAATCACATAGTTCCTTCTTCCTAATCCTAAACTCATTGGGATAACTTGCAACCTGTTATCTTAAGCTTATTGTCAACAGATAGTTTCAGGTGCTTGCCTAAAAATTGGACATTGCACATTCACATTCAGACCTCTGGAGTTTAAACGATCCGGCACTGCCATAGCTCCAGCGAGAGCACGCCATAGAAACATTATGCCACCTTCCAAAGCTTATGTTTCAGCTCCAACTCCATGTGACTCATGGGAACTGCTTTTCAGGGAAGATATTAGCTCATACCCGCACCTCACTATGTATGAACCATGCTTAGTATGTGCCCATATGAACCCATTCTCTTGACTACCAATATTCAGAGAGACTGTATTCGTTTTACCTCTTCCAGTGGAAATAACTCAAGTAAAAGGTCAAAATGCCATTGTCCTCAAGCATCAGTGAGGTGAGCGACCTTCAGATTCACATCAAATGTGATTTTTTTTTTACTGTCAGGTCTTCTTAGGACGGCATCACGGTCTATTTTTCCAACCACACAAAGGTCGTAGTACCCCTCCCAATAGATTTAATCAAACCCTCTGATAATAACTCACGGCCAAAAATAATGCTTCGCCGTACATACGAGGGTCTGTATCCTTTACCACAATTCAAGAAGTCAGTATTGAAGAAATATCTACCTTTATAAACTTAGTCAATAATGAGGCTCTTTCAGAATTCTCCAAGCTCGCTTCGCCAAGAGTGCTTGATTAAATTTGTCGATATCCTTGAATCCTAAACAACATTTTTCCTTTGATTCTCATAACTTCTTTCATGCCACCCAATGAATATTTTTCTTCTCTCAATTCATTCCACCAAAAGTCTGACATAATGCTCATTATCTTCTCACAGTGGTGTTTCGTAAGTCTGAAGCAAAACACTGCATAATATGGAAGAGCCATTGCAATCAACTTTAGGATTACATCATTTCCCTCACGAGAAATCATTTTGGTATACCATCCATTCATTCTTTTAACCAAATTTTCTCCAATAAAAGTGTAAGAGGTGGATTTTATCCCTCCACAAGGCCCATCAGAGAGCAGGTCTGGCCCATTGGTCGTGGAGCATCGGCTCGGCTTGCAGGATCCAAAGTCGAGCGCATCAGCTCGACCGAAGACTGCTATTAGTCGATGAAGAAATTCTTTTAGCCGACCAATGGAAACGACGGAAAGCCATTGGTTCTATAGTTAAGTCGTCGGCCCGGTAAGCTGGGCCGATAATGAAAGGACCATTGGGACAAGCCGACCTAAGGCAGCAGAAGTACAAACGTCTATATAAGGTGAACAAGAGGCAACAAAAAAGAGATCCGAACATAGAAAACATGGCGGCTAGAATTAGGGTTTTTATTTATCTTATATTCTGCCGACTTGTACTTTCCCGGCCAGCACTACGAGCACCAGTTTACTTACGCCATTTGTTTCCATATTTGTAAATAAAAAAAAAAACTCATTCCGATCTAATAGACATCTTTGTTACAACCCACCGACGAGTTTTGTCTCTCTTATACTCAGATCCGACCAAACTCAGTTCAAAGAGTTGGCGCCCACCATGGGGCATATCGAAGTAGCATCAAGACAAGATCAAGATGGCACTCGAAGACTCAACCTCCGGTGAAGAACCAGAGCCTACCCCTGTTGCTGCAGAACTAACCATGTCGAAATTCATGAGCACCTTCATGGCTCGTTTCGTTCAACAAGAAGCTGCCCAAAAAGAAACGACTGGACAACTCGCCGCCTTAGCCGATGTTCTCGTCACTCCAACCGGTCACACGAGTAACCCTCCGTGATGCACCTCAGTTCATGGAAACGGACCAGGATGGAGATCAGGCTGCTAAAATCACTTCAACTGAGGTTCACCCTTCAGACCTTACCGATCAGGTTGACCGTACCGTGTATCACATCGACCCACGTACGTCCAGAATGAAGCTAAGGATGGATCCATGTGCTAACGTTGGAACTGATTGACCCACAAGAGTTATTTCCTGACCAACTCGACAAGCTAAGACTTATTGTCGAGCCAGGATCCACTTGGGATATGAAGAAGACGATGATCAAGGTTTTTCACTTTTGGCTCTTTTGGTCCGTACCGCATGTTCTGATACTCGAACCATGGACCTTGCTTCAGTGTTCGACCCAATGATGGACTTCTCACTCGGATATTTCTCTAAGTCAAGGGTACTGAAGCTGTCTAAAGATTTGGCCTACGTTGGAACACAACTCATTAATGAAGGACACCCGGCGGGTCGTACGGATCTCCCTTCATCCATGCTGATCCTCACCACCATGGACTCTATCACCACAGATGAACCTGGACAGTAGGAGAGGGGTCACATCGACCAGAACTTGAACCGAAGATTCATTTGACTATTTATAGTCTTTGCTGTTTTCCTAGGTGTGATTTTTCACAAAGTTCTAAGTATTTTCATATGCTTTTGTTACTATAAACATGTAATCCTTTCTTCAGCAATAATCAATCTATTTTCTTCTTATTTTGAGTTCATTCTTTGTTCTTTTCTTAAGAACACTTTTTGTTTCTTGGTGCGTAATATCCAAGTAAACAGCCTCCTTTTTGTTGGACTTGTGCATCATATCAAGCAACAAACGGAGTTCGGGAATATAAGCAGCCTTCAGCAACTGTTGTGCGACCCTACAATCCAGAGCTCAAACAAAACCTTACAACTCCCCCCATACTATTCAAACCTGAAGACGGAGACATGCTCTCCTTATACATCGTAGTTTCCTCAACAGCCGTCACAAGCGTCCTCATCAGGGACGGTTGAGGCGAGCAAAAACCAATCTTGTACACAAGTAAACGCATGACCAACCCGGAAACAAGATACCCTACTCTTGAAAAAATGGCTTTCGTTGTCGTCACGTCCGCAAGAAAACTTTGACCTTACTTCCAGTCGCATTCGATCGAAGTGATGACAAATCATCCCAACCAACACTGATGCAGAAAACCAATCAGTCTCGATGACTTTCGAAATGGGCGATTGAGTTAAGCGAGCATGACATAACCTACAAGAACCGGACGTCAGCCAAATCTCAAGTTTTAGCCGACTTCCTAATTGAACTCGCTCCAAAGCTCGATAAGGATCTAGTTTTTCCAAGCCAAAACTGGATCCTACACGTGGAAGGCTCCTCGACAAGCAAAGGGTCAGGTGTGGGAGTCCAACAGCAATCACCGACCGCGGAACTAATCAAAATATGTTTCATTTTTAGCTTCATCACATCTAATAAAATAGCAGAATATGTCGCTCATCGCGAGACTTTGCCTAAAAAAGCTGTTAAGGCAAGACGACTTAGCGCTTACTGTGATTCGCAGTTAGTTGCAAGCCAATTCAACGGCGACTACGATGCTCAGAATGAGCGAATGGACGCCTACCTTAAGCTCGTCCAAGACATCGCCAAGGACTTTGAGTCCTTCGAGCTCAAAAAGTCCCTAGAGGAGATAATATATGTGCTGACGCCCTCGCAGCACTAGGGAGCAAGCTACATGACCAAGTTAAATGAACGATTCCCATACACCGAATCGAGAAACCAAGCATCGACATACCTGCTGAGAGGAGCCTCATCGTAGTTCCTATCAACAACACGACATACATGGAACAAGATTCTACCACTGAGCAGCCCGAACAACCAATTCTGGATTGGCGAACAGAGTTTATAAACTACCTCACCGATGGAAAACTGTCGCCAAGAAATGGGTTGCACGACGACTAAAAGCACGAAGTGCCCTACGTCGTCGTGGATGGGAATTTTCACTGTTGGACTGCAATTAAAGTCCATCCAAAATGTATCAATGGTGAGGAAACCAGAATCTTCATGGAAGAAACGCACGAAGGCGCAGCTGGCAACCATTCAGGAGGAAGAGCACTGGCCCTCAAAGTCAAAAGCCCTGGATTTTACTGGCCAACTATGAACGCCAACTATGAGTCATACGCTCAAAGCTGCGACATGTGTCAATGAAACGATCCGACTATCCATTGTAAAACAGAAAAATTCCACACAATGACCGCACCATATCCATTCATGCGATAGGCTATGGATATTATCGGCCCAATGCATAATTCTCTGCAATGACGATTCGTTTTCGTCTTGATGGACTGCTTCACAAAGTGGATTGAGGCATATTCATTTTTCTGAATCACCAACAAGAAGTTCAGGGGTTCGTCTAGAAACATTATTTTCCGGCATGGGCTGCGCTACGAAATCATCACCGACAACGGATCCTAATTCATATCGAGAAAATTCCAAGAGTTTTGTGACAAATGGCGAATCCGCTTGAACATGTTAAGACCAAGATCCTTGAAAGTAAATTGCCAACCCGATTTATCAAAAAAATGATCATTGACGGCATTAAAAATGCCTTGTCATAAAGAAACACCGTTAGGCCGACAGGTTGAACATGGTCTTCTGGTCACACCGAACAATGCCGCTAGAGCAACAAAAGCCACTCCATTCTTGTTGGCTTATGGAGTCAAGGCAATGGCCCATGCAGAAGTAAATGTGAAAAGCCTCTGACGATCTAGAATGCCACTAAACATCGAGCTGAACTGCGAGATGTTGCTCGATGCGTTGGACGAAATCGAAGAAAGAGGAAATAAAGCTCTGTTACGCATCCAAAATTACCATCACCAGATCAAGAGCTACTACTCCCAAAAAGTAAAATCACGACCCCTAGAGTTAGGCGATTTTGTTTTGCGAAAGGTGTTTGAGAACACTAAGGAGTAGAATGCCGCAAAACTCTGTACGGACTGGGAAGAGCCCTACACAATTGTCAAAGTCGTAAAGCCCGACGTCAATCGATTAGAAGTGTCCACCGACGAAGCCATACCGAGGGCATGGAACGCCTTCCATCTCCGACCATACTACTCATAAATAACTTCCACATACGATTAAATAACTAACAACCACTTTTACTTGTGCACTCCAACAAGTAAATGATATCATATCATTTTCTCCGAACAAAAAAAACGAGTAAATGTTCCGTAACATCCACTTTTTCTATTGAAAGAGAAACTACGAGTGACTTGATCCTCTGCAGAGGTACGTAGGCAGCCTTAACCAGTCCATTTGCAATAAAAAATTGAGAAAATGCGCCTTAACAGCCACTTTTACTCAAGAAAAATGACCTACGAGTGACTTGATCCTCCACAAAGGTACGTAGGCAGCCTTAACCGGTCCAATTACAATAAAAAAAAACAACAAACATCCTTCACATGAAGAAATGTCTTCAATAAGACCAGATCCAATCTGTTTTCACGACTTCTTTATGCTAATGCCCCGGCATTACGAAACGCATTTAGCAGCGGATTGCGTACTAGCACTCGTGCCCGATCATTGGATATGTCCTGATAAAACACGTATCTGAGGGATTCAGATATGGCATAGCAATGACCAACTAACGGAAACAATGATCTTTGATCTCTGTAATATTTTTAGAGCATGGGTTGGCCGACCAAAATCTTAGCAAAATTACATTAATGCTGATCAAAAATCATTGTCGTTTAAAGAGATGTGTGAATTTTCCTTTAGCTGTATTCGGGCTTGATTATCAATCAGATGCTAGCGACCTGACTCAAATATCAAAGCACAAAGAGAAGTTCGATAACTCTAAGTATTCAATCAAACGGCATACGGTTTACTGAGTTTCTTCGAACTAATCGGTATTCACCTAAAGTACATGCACTTTTGATAAATTCTTAAAATACCTACATTGGGTAAACTGAGTTAGTTCGAACCAAAGCTCATACCTTCGGTTCAGTTCATAATCCCAGGTCAAGTTCAAACGACCGATCGGCTGCGGGATTATCTTAGACACACCCAAGCGGAAATAATCAGGCGTCATCGATAACCGGCATGAAATTACGACTTACTAAAATATCAATCAAATCCAAAGTACAGTAACCGGTATGAAATCTGGGAAACAAAGGTTTCGAGCGTTACAAACAACAAAGACCTCGCGGGACCAAGACGACGAGATCAACCTTCAGCTTGACCGGTCCCATCTCCTCCGGCTCGCGCACCAGACTCATGAAGAATTTTGGCTCCGTCTGTTTCCGACTCCGGCATCTTCTCACTTGAGTCTCTTTCCGCCTCGACGGGATTCAGTTTCGATGATCTCTCGCTCGAATATTTCTCTTCCTCATATGAAGCATCAGAAACTTTGACCGGACCCTTTGTACTTGCATCAGTCTGCTTACCTACCAAAGTCGTAGCTAGACACTCGTCACCGGTTTAAGGTTCTACGCCTGATGCCCCTTTGTTTGCATCATCTTCAGTCCCAACTCGCGAAGGATCAACATCAGTCAATGGTTCTTCACGCCATTCGCCTGAAGGATCACTGAGGGAGTGACTCGGATTTTGGAGGTTGACATCAGTCTCCAGATTAATCATATCAGCGATGGAATCGTATGGGTCCATCCCCACCAGAACATTCTCGTAGAGAAATTTAGACTCAAGAACAAGCAGATAAATGTAGAGGTCGGCTTCCCAAATCTCTCTAACCTCCAGTTGGGAAGCCTCTTTCTTGAAGTGGCTCTCTTGTGCGGCGAACATGTCGATTTTTGCCTGGGGAATATAAAAGCCTTTCTTCTTAAGCATCTCGAGACATTTTCTTGTCCCGGACACCTGGCTGTACAGACATCATGCCGTAACATAGGAGTCATGACGAGCTTCCCGATCGCGAATGTTGTTAAAGCGACAGTTGCATTTAGAAATCATAGCCAACTGCACCCTGACTCTCTCGTGTGTAACCTCAAAGCTCCGGGAGTCCTTTAATCAAGCGATCTCCCTCACATATCTTAGGGTAGTGACATCCTTGTCTCGTTACAAGTCGGCCTTCCCCTGCTCCATGGCAGCCTTTTCTTGCTGAGGCGTTTCCATTGCCGCCCGAAAATTTCCTAGCTCAGCTTCAAGATCGTCAGCCTTCTTCTTCTGAGCTTTTCTCTACATAATCGCATGATCCCTTTCCTAATGGCCTTCTCAGACGCGATCTTCAACTCTTCCTTCATACGAGCAATGTTCTTGTTCCTGGACTCAACCCTCTTCTTGGACTTCCTCAACTGGGTGAGCGTCTTCTTCAACTCCGCATCGTACTTCTCCACGAGGAAATTCATATTGCCGTCACTCTGCATGAAAGCGCAAAGTTTCTTAGTACTGAGAAGCCGCAGGACATACCAAAAAAGAGATAAATTTACGATTACTTACCAGCAACCTGGCTCGAGCAGCATCAATGTAGGCGCCTTTAAACACCAAATCATCGACAGCCAGCATATCATTCCGTCCACTCCTGATATGACGAACCAGCTCAGCACACCGGGCCCCATCGTAAACGAGTAGAGTGTCCCCATCACAGGAGAAATTGGTGTGATCAAGGAAGTCTACTCGAGGTTTTCGGGAAGGAGCAGTCCCCGAACTCCTAGTGGTTTGTCGGATGACTTGCAGAAAAGAGCCATCCAATGGGCAACCATCATCCATATCACCAGTGTCTGCCTTTTGAGCGTTTGGTTCCCCAGAGATCGGCGCTTCCGTCCCTTCTCTTGAGTCCTTCTTCTTATTCCTTTTTATCTTGAGTGGGATCTAGGGAGAAGCGTCCTCTTTATCATTTGTAAGAGCTAAGTCTGTATGACCTTCCATCATCGCTGCATACTCGTTCCCCGACCCCTCATGGATAGCTGTTTCTTGGATTACTCCCTCCTCAATGGGACATGGCTTTCTCTCGGTTGACTTCTTCTTCTTCTTCTTCTTCTTCTTCTTCTTCTTCTTCTTCTTCTTCTTCTTCTTCTTCTTCTTCTTCTTCTTCTTCTTCTTCTTCTTCTTCTTCTTCTTCTTCTTCTTCTTCTTCTTCTTCTTCTTCTTCTTCTTCTTCCGTCTGCATCCTCTCGAAAGTCTCGAGTGTGTACTTCTGACCCTCTATGACAGAAGAGTCGTCCCTCGACCTCTTCTTACTCTTCTTCCTAGACCTGGAAGTCCCCGTATCGAGACTCGGTTCCAAGACCTTCGTACCAACAATTTTGGGAGGGACGTAGTCCGACCCTTACAAACCCATTCCATTAATCATCACCATCAGATCAACGAACCTTGGTCCCGACTGGCCTTCAACGATAGCATTAAGATCTGGCAATGCTTTCATCTTCTTGTTGTTGCGTATCTTCTTCTGCTCTCCTTTCGAGAAAAGTGATAGCCGCCTTTTGTCGGTTGCAATTTGGGCGGGTAAATCAAAAACCCAGTCACCTACACCAATCCACAAATGAAAAACAAGTTAATTTCAGCGACCAAAAAATAGGGACAATGACGAAAACAAAGAAAAGGGGAGACTTACATCTTGATATGCGCTCCATGGCCCGTCGAACTCTCTCACGGCTAATGTCAGGCTAGAGTTGGTGGCTGAGTGCTGCTAAGGCTCGAGCGGTATTGAAGAAACCTCATGGGAAGTCAATCGTATTTGGATGGTCAACTGCGCAACAAAATTAAACGGAAAGAATCAGAACAAGTAGGCAATCAGAAAAAAAAATAGCGATCTACCGATGCGCTAATTCCAAAGAGCTCGAAAAATCATTCGTTGGCGGTTCTTCGAACGTAGATACGTCCGACTTAATAAAAACATAACAGCGCTGCTAGTCCGGTGTCTTGTTCGGGTGGCTAGTGATTATGATTTAGTTTGGCCGCATCTTCTCTGAGTACAAACCCTCTGGCTGTGGTTTTATAAAGGTTACCTCTTCAAAAGCTCGAACGCTCAACGATACGTCGATTTCAGCGGCCACCACCATCAAAGCAAACGCGATGCGAAAAGAACCGTTTAGAACTGAATAATCGCCACATCCCGACAAAAAACAATATATGATGTGATTAGTTGGGGGATGGGGAACCATATCTTGGTGTCCCGTTGGAAGTAAGATTCGTAGATGCATTGATATCCGACCGGCGGAGACCAAGGCCTATGGGTGTACGTAGGGATGAGAAAGGTCACGCCCACCGCATCACATTCCTTCAGCAGCTTATTAACTCTTCCCGGAGTAGATTTGTTATCTCCTACGTTCTTCCAAGATTTTCCCTCCATGTTCGAAGGACGGTAACTCGGGGGATATAGCTGAGAGCTGATCAAAGATTCCGCCCATATAATATCAAGTCATGACGAGCCAACCGATCCCACGCGTCGTTAAAAGCATCAGTCGCAGCATGACTATCATCTTCGCCTCTGAACAACCTCATTGCATCAGAGACTAAAATCATTTGCGACAAATCCATATTCACTGTGTCCATCATCGCTTCTTGATGAATTAAACTTGATTCATCGAGAAGTCCTCATTAACTGTAACGTACCTAACATGGCTAGATGTAGTAGCAACCACTTTTCCTTTCTTTTCTCGTGATAACCTACTTCTCGGCGGTATGATTCTTCCTGGGAAAAGGCGTTACCTAATCTACGACAAAAATCTAACGAAATAAGTAGAGAGGTAGAGAGAGAAAGTACCTAAGATCTCAAAGAAGAATGGAGATATCGAAGAGGGTTTGGTTATTTATAAGGAAAAATGGGGGTATGCTTCCCAAAGGCATCATCATTAAGTCTAAAAGGCCTAAATGAGCCTCGAAACCGCCCAAATGCCCACGATTTCCCTCACGCCGGTTCCGTTTCTTGGTACAAATCGATGCAAAACGGAAATATGTCTGAGCTTAACCAAGGATCTCAGTCCGAACCGAAGCAAACAACAAGCTGAAACAAAGGCTCAACCCCAAAAAGACGACAAACAATAAGGACGACCAAACCTACACAAGAAAACGCACAATGGGATCGTCAGCACTGATGAAAAAATGTTTCGACAAACCTTCTGAACTAACGGTATACTCCCTAGGGACATACCGATTATCCTAAGGACCCGATCCACAAATTCACTGAAATTGGCTAAGCCGCTTACACGTGAACTGGGGGGACTTACTATAGGAGGTGTATTTTATCCCTCCACAAGGCCCATCAGATAGCATGTGTGGCCATCAGTCGTGGAGCATCGTCTCGTCTTGCAGGATCCAAAGTCGAGCGCATTGGCTCAACTTAAGACTGCTTTTAGCCGACGAAGGACTGCTTTTAGCCGATGAAGGACTGCTTTTAGTTGTTAGCCGACCGATGGAGGCGACTGAAAGCCTTTGGTTCTATATTTTATAACTCGTCGGATCAGTAAGCTGGGACGACCAGGTAAGGCCCATTGGGACAACCCGACCTAAGGCAGCAGAAGTACAAATGTCTATATCAGGAGAACAAGAGGCAAGAGAAATAGATCCGAACATACACACTTTCCGTCTAGAATTAGATTTTTCATGTATCTTGTATTCTGCCGACTTTTACTTTCCCAGCCAGCTCTACGAGCATCGGTTTACTTCCGCCTCGTTTCCATATTTATTAATCGACAAACTTTATTCCGATCTAATAGACGCCTTCGTTACAACCCACCGACAACTTTTGTCTCTCTTATAATCAAATCCGACCAAACTCAGTTCAAAAAACAACCAAGTAACTTCTTCTTGGAACCACTAAAACCTTCCGGGAGACTGAGATAAGAACCTGCTCCTCCTTCATTCTCGATATTAAGAAAATCAGCAACGAGGTGTTTCATAATGGGGTCAACCACAGCACCAAAATTTATTGATGATTTTTTAAATTCGATTTCATGTCCCGAGGGTCTCCCATGCAGAGCTAAACAACATAAGAATTCTGCACATTCACTCAAACTTACAAACAAATTATCATCGACAAAGAGTGTTGTATGGAGGGACAGTAACGAGCCAATTTCAACCCTGTAAGCTTGCCATTGAGCTCCGCCTGGTTCATGATATGGACTAAAGCCTCAACACATAGGACAAATAAGAAAATATATGTCCATAAGATTGTCCATGAAATATCAGTTTATGAATCCCACGTATTGAAAAGATATGTCCATAAGATTGTCCATTTATCATCACCGAGTACGAGAGAGATCAAATGGAAAGCATTAGCCAGTCAATACATTTCCTATGAAAGACATCTTTGTAAAGAGTATTTAAAGGAAATCCCATTCGACTATGTCATACACCTTGGACATATCAGTTTTGATGTCAATGAAATCATGTTTACAATGCGGATTTGTTCAGAGTCCATGGACCATTTCATGTGCTATCAAAATAATTGTCGGAGATCAACTTCCCAGCCACAAAAGCTCATTGAGTCGGTGACGCCAACTTAGGTAGGATTCCTTTGAGACACGAGCAAAGGACTTTGGAGATGATCTTATATATTACCAAACATAGACTTATCGGCCTCAGCTTGGTCAGATTCGGTTTCTTTGGTAACAATACCAACTGTGTAAAGTTCCACTCTATCGTCATGAAACCATCTTGAAAGAATTTACACACTTCCTTTATCACTTGCGGAATAGTTATATGTCAATACTGTTGGAAAAAGTGGCATGCCATGCCATCTTCTCCTGAAGTATTATCACTTTTAATATTTTTTACTTCTCATTTGATTTTTGCATCAGAAACTTCCCTGGTAAGTTGCACAATCATATTATTTGTTACTCTCGCGCCAAAGTCATGCAACAATTATGCTGCACCTGTCAGTCTAAAAGATTTAAATAGCTCCGCCGAGTACTTGATATCTTGTTTTTTTTTATTGATTTCATCGTCCATTTAGTGTCCATAATGATCATTTAAATTAGTATTTAAGCATTATTAGGATGCAATTCCATTACATATGTCTTTATTAGCTGTTGGAGTATTCCTATGGAGTTTTTGGAGGTGTTTAGTACTATTTTGGGTCAAAAGAAGTGAAAATTGAGTTTTGGGCAAACTTAGTTAAAAATGAGAGCCACAAGTGTCAGAGCGGGTAAGCCTACCCACTTTGGAGAACACGAACCTTGGAGCGGGTTGCTGGAGCAACTTGAAGAGCCCGCTCCCACACTTCTACTTGGTCGAATTTTATGTTTTTTTGTGGGCTTACTCAGATTTATTCAGTAAGCCCACTAGTTTTTAGGAAGCTAATAAATACTTTTATAGGCAGAAACCTATAGTTTTTCTCAAGACTTTGTGTACTCTTATAAAAGCTCGGATCTTTTGATAATTTTAAGGAAGTACTTCATCTTATATTGTGTTTATCTTGCTTATTAACATGATTAGCCTTAAACCTTACACAAGTTTTAAGTGTCTCATAGAGATTAATGAGTAGTTACTTTGTAGTTCATGGGTTATGTAGATTAGGGTGATTAAGTGAATACTTAGGATATTTCATGCTGGATTACCATTATTATATTACTCATTAGGTGATTTTAATGCTTGATTAGCTTTGGCAAAGTTGATTTAGAGCTTAGTTGATTTCATGTCCGGAAGGTGTTCGATGAAATTCTTGAACCAATCTAATATTGTATTTTACATGTCTAGCAAACGAGAATTGATGTTATAGATGTTAAATGGTTAGTAGACTTGTGATTTATGCATGCTAGATTGTGTTAGGACAACATAAGTTGATGTTTGATGCATGATTAGCATAGTTATTATTGTCATGTGAGTGATTAATCTATTTGAATGAGATCTAGACCAATAGACTTATTGATTTTTTTGTTTCAACATCCTAGATTGAAATTTGATCACCTTATATTGATTATCTTTGCCATGGATTAATCCTTAGCATTTGATTAAAAATTTAGTTCTTGCACTTATTTCTTGATTGAATTTGAGATGAAATTAGTTTATATTCTTAGGATCTTAGCTTGTTATTAATAAACCATCATCTTAGATAAGAGAAATTTGTATATTCTTATTGATATAGACAGCTAGTTCTATGTGGATTTGATCCTAAAGTGCTACATCGATATACCATTCGATTGTGGTAGCGTGAAAATTAGGTTAACTGACAAGTGGTAAAACGCATTATTCATGTCCCTTACATTTAGCCATTTGTTCTTGCATTTCTGTTTCCAAAATGTTTCCTCCTCCTTAAAGAGTTTTTCAAGCTCCATTTTCATGGAAGCCATATGTTGCAGATATAGACATAGTTCGGATTCCCCCTCTTCCAAGCTCTTTCTTAACAAATTTATTTGTTTCTTTGAGTTCCCTGCTGAACCTCGTTTGCACTTCGCTACATCTTTGCGGCAAGCTGCAAATCAATGCATCACACATCCATGATGACTGGAGTTTTCGTGACTCCAATTCTTCTTTACAATCTAAGAGACTGCAGCTTTATCACTCAAGCATCTATCAAACAAAAAATGACCTCCTCTGCTTTGAGTATTAAAACCTGTGAGTATAGGTTTGTGATATGAGCCGAGTCTTTCCAGATAATGTGTGTGACAATGTGGAAATAGGCGGAACCATTCTGTATTTTCCCAAATGCCCTATCCAACTGACATGGGATTCGAGTCATCATCTCATATGTCCTTATAGTAAAAAAAATCCACTATATCCTTCACTAATCTTAATACCCTTCATTATTTAATGAAAATATAAAAACCCAATATAACCCTTGTTTATTTTCAAATTACGATTTTATATATTTAAAAAAAAACCGAAATTTCAAAATATTCTAATTTCAATTAAAAAATTCAAAATTTTTAATTTCAAATTTTAATTACGACGTAAAATTGGTTTGCTAGTTCTAATGAGGTAGTTGGTATTTTATGAGGCAGTTTGACCGAGTTCCACTGGTTTTACTGAGGTAGTTGTACCGAGTATTACTACTTTTACTGAGGTAGTTGTATCGAGTTTTACTAAGGTAGTTGTACCGAGTTCTACTAGTTTTATTGAATTTGTTATACCTAATATTAATAGTTCTATTGAGGTAGTGAGTTGTGTCAATCGCATCAAGTTATCACACAGTTCCTCAATTGGAGACTGAGTACCTCATTCAGAAGCTTTTTCACACCAGAAGTGTCACCATTCTTAATTGCTTCTCTTAATACTTTTTTTTACAACCAAATTAGATGAGATGGAAAATATGACTATCTCATGAAAATAAGATGTAAATAGTTACCTCCCCATTGACTACATAGGTTTTTTGGGGCTTGTCTGGTCTGCGAATTTCAACAGCTTAATCACATATCAAAATTACTAAATAGATATAGAAAAAATCAGTTTAACAGCAACCAAAAGAGATTTTGGGTTCAGAAAGTGAGTGATTTATAGATGATATGGTCTGATATATACCACTATTGTGCCATGAGATCATACCTGTTTAGATTCTATTATATGTGTTTAGAGTATGTTTTAGAGTATTTTCAGGTTAAGGTACATTTTGGAGAACTTTGGTGATTCTAGAGCTTTTAGAGATGCAAAACTGCGAAGATGCGTCAGATGTTTAGCTATAGAAAGGAGACATTCCCACGATGCGATTGAGCTGATATTTTGACAGAATATAGAGCGTTGAGTTAGATTTCCAGTGCCACGAGTTTGAGTTCCATCGGACGGTTAGATCTAAAGTTATGCCCAATTTACTGAGTAGTGGTCTTTCTATCTCGCGAGAGAAAGCTGTCGAGAAGATGAATGAGTGGCGATTGACGGCACAGCCTTTGTGTTGATCAACAGTGAACCCAGAAGACAGGCCCAACTTGTTTTATGGCCGACTTAAGCCCAGAAGCCATCACAAATTACCAAAATACTCATGGACGACCTAAAACCTTATTTATATGTTACTATGCCATTGTTTAGGCACCAAACTTTATTTTATCTATTTTCTAGGGTTAGGAGAGAAGGGAGGAACTCCTTTAGAGTTCTCCTGGAACTCCTTTGGTTCTTTATTTGATTTCTATTCTATATACATTCTATTCATTTATGATTTCTCTAACAAAGATCATGTCTTAGTAGATCTCTTGTTAGGTTTGGGGTTTATTAGTGGTATTGATGGATTAGCCAAACAATAGAATTGCTAGGTTGATTATTAGATTTATCAATAGAATTATGTTTATTTCTTTTGTTATAGAGTATCTAACTAAAAATCTGATCATAGGATAGTTAAGCGCAAGCGTTCAATATGGTCTACTATCAGGATTAATCATGTTGAGCTAGGTTGTTTGAAACAAACGAGAGTTGATTTAGTTAATTTAGTGAACTTATCGAATTAGGTCATAAAGCTTGACTCAAGAGACCATCGATCAACGCAGGATCATTTCCATCGATCGACGGTCATTCCATGTTAACAAGCTAGAGCTGAGAAATCGGACTTAGTCAATAGATTAGACTCGCAGCGAGAGCTGGTCGTCTTTTACATTTGATATTGAGTTTTATGATTAATACCCGTAGCTTCTATCATTTATTATCTATTTACTTGAAACCCTAGATCTAGCTATTTATTATATTGTTTACTTACCAATCAATCAAACATCTGCTATAATTTATTTACTACTTATCAATCTATTTACTTAGCTTAATCGCGACTATATTGAGTTTATTGTGTGTCCAAGCTCTCCGTGAATTCGATCAATAAATACTACAATTTGACCTCTCTTGGCAAGAGTAGTTCGTAGGATTAATTTGATAGAGTTTTCATTGAAATACATACAAAAAAACCTCATGTAAATTTGGCGCTGTTTCCGGGGAGCAAGGATTCGCCCTTAGACTCAATTTGTTTGATTTAGTCTAGGTATTTTTCTATATTAGTTTACCTACATAATATTTTTTCTTGTGTTTCAGGTACATACTAGTACCAGGAAGGAATGAGGAGATTATTTTTGGGTTCTTCAAAAAGGAACCTGCTGATTTGCGAACGATCTATTAGTCTACGAGGGTAGTCGACACCCTCCAAGCAGTGATCACTAGAAAAGAGAAGCGATCATAGATCGAGACCAATACTTCACTGTCGATTGATACTAAAATCATGACATCGATTGACACCCACACTTCATCGTCGATCGATACTACTTGCGAGAAGATAGAGAAGGTCGAAGTACTCATACTGAGAGTTGACAAGAATGGCATCTTATGAGACGAAAGAGGTCGTACGCATAATAGTGCAAGGCAATTAATTCATGCACGGGGACTACAATCCCTGATGCTATTGTTGTTACTGTGAATTATGGGATTGAACAACAAAAGTCACTCAGAGACTACAACAGGCCTGAGGTTTTCTACGCCAAAAGGCCTACGATGTGTTGTTCTGCACCACAGAGGAATGTCTTTGCGCTGAATCCTACATATATCTCTCTTGTGGGTCAGCATCCTTTTCATGGTCTTCCTCATGAATGTCCTAGTAACCACCTTGAATCAGTTGATGATTTAGCGTCGACCATTAAGTGCAATGAAGTCTCCGAAAACTATTCACATACTCTCTTGCTGGAGAAGCAGAATGTTGGTTCAAGAGGTTGCTACCAGGATCTCTCACTAACTGGAATGACATCATGAATGCCTTCCTCACCAACTTTCTCTATGATACTGAAGCAAATATGAAGATCGAGATGGAATCTATCCTGAGATATATGGTAGAGGAAGAAGAAAAAGATGGATATGTAGAGCTAAGCTAAGTAGAAGAAGCCGGTTTAAGTGATCCGACTTCAGCATCGATCGACACTAAGACTTCCACGTCAACCGACGTTAAGACCTCAACATCGATTGACACTAACCCCTGTTGTCGATCGACATCATTCTTGGAGCTAGAGAAATCTGTGAAGCAATTGGATGAAGCACAACTTGAAGATTCTGGCCAAGACTCAGAGCAGAAGCTTAATGACGATCAGCAAACTTCGAGAAGAGATCTGGAAACTTCACCAAAAGCTGGCATCGATTGAAACCCACCGGAGAGCATCTATCGACAGCCACCCAACTTCATCAATCTACACCCATGGCTGGACGAACCATGTTACATGATTGAACCAAGACCAGTTGAGGAGAGAATGTACGTGTCCAATACCTCACATCTTGCTTACCCTAAACATCTGAGACCACCTATCTGCACAGAAGAAGCTGATGCCTTTCACAAAAGAGTGAAGAGGATACATGATCCTGTGAATATTGTGGTTCCATGCGCTGTATTTGAAGTTGATTCTCCTATTCCACCAGATGGAAGTGTGCATACGGATCCTTACGTTGAGGTATTTGATGATCCTCTTTATGCATTAGTTTTTCAGAGATTATTGAAGTATGAAGGTGATGCTGACCAAGGACCATCGGTCGCCACATCGATTGACACCATCATTGGTGAATCGATCAACGCCACCAGTGGAGCATCAATCGACATCAACACTAGACCGTCGATCGACACTCATCACGGATCAGAGAAGAATAAGTTTGAAGTATCTCACAATCTCTTCGATGGAGGAACCACGACATCAGACAAGTCTAAGGGAAAGAAGAAGAAGAATTGGAAGAAGAGGAAAAGGAAAAGGATGAAGGGCGTTCCTCAGTTATCATTGATTCCTCACTTCTCAGATGGTGTCAGGAAATACAAAGTGCACAGCAGATGCTTCTTTCATCCATTTGCAAAGCTTCAAGCACTTCTTATTGCTGAAATGATAGACAAAGGAGAAGATTCTATGGAGGCTTTCACAAAAAGGGTGATGAATCTGATCGGACACTGGGAATTGTTTTGGAGCAAGCCCCCAATCTCATCATAACTCAAGAACGTCAAGCTAAAGACTATAACTAAGCACTGAGTGCGAGGCAACCCACTGTTTAGTAAGTTTTAAATTTTATTTTACTTTGAATTATTACTGATTTTTTTCGTTGTTGCTTTATTCAACTAAAAAAAGAATCTGAGGAAGATAGTCTGCACAGAGCATCGACCGATACTTTATCACTGTCGATCAAAGGAGTAACCCGAGTATCGATCGATTGCCACTTAATTGTGTTGATCGACGGTCACCATCAGCAAGCAGGTATATCATTTTTTCTTGTTAAAATTTGGTCCTTATGATTTATTTTCTTCACCAATCTCAGACTGTATAACACTGGTGATAGTGTTTTTTAAGTCAGGGGGAGGTATTATTGATATTGTGTTTTATTTTGATTAATATTTTCTATAATTTTTTTAAAAAAAGGAACATAGTAGAAACTTCCAGGTGTACCATCGATTGACACTGAAGAATAAACATCGATTGACCATGGATCATGACCATCGGTCGACACCATCCATCTGCCATCGATCGACACTCTTTTACAAAGTTTGGTATCGAGTTTCTCTCTTAAGCTATTTACTTATGATTTGGTTTTTCCTATCCATCCGGGACGGATTACACTGGGACTGTGTAATTTAAGCTTGGGGGAGGTTCGCTGATGCTATTTGATTTGTTTTGAGACTTATTTATTATATATACATAAGTTTTTCAAAAAGTTTTATTGAGTCAAGAAGGAGACTATGATCAGAATTTATTATTGTCTAACCACACTTTAGCACCATTCTTAGAAGGTTGTTTGCAGAGATTACTAGAGATACCAAAGTGGATCATCCTGCCGCTATATCACACTTGCTTAGAAAGTTTGAAGGAACCGAAGCTGATTTCCAACATTAATCCTGACATTATTTGCTTGCTTTGGGATTTGGTGTACACTAGATCGAATTCCTTCTGCAAGTCTGAAAGGCAAAATTTTGTGTGCTTCTGATTCCCCTCTCTCTCCCCTTCAAATTAAAAAGGAATCGAACGAGATTTGGTGGCTACAACCATTAAAGCTTGATTCATATGATCCTAGAAAGAGATAAAGGTCAAAAATAAGTTAACTGGATATGGTGGCTACAACCATTAGAGCTTGATTCAAAGAAGCCTATCCAAATATCTTAATCAATTAAAAAACGAAATTATACCCTAAAAAGAAGGAAGATATTGACTGAGAAGAAGTGAGAAGAGAGAGAGGAAAAGGATCAAAGAAGACTACCTGTGTATTCAGATACTTGCAAAGGTAAGATTTCATATATCCTTTGCTCGATACTCCCAAGGTAAAGCATGCACTTTTATTTTATGCAAAGAAATGAAATCAGTAGAGGGACAAGTCAGACTAGTATTCGCTAAGTTGTTGGTATAATGAATTTGGTTGCTATACTAAGATGAGGTATATAAAGTTTTTATGTGATTGACTTGATAGGATGTGGTTGCAATAAAGTAGGTTGACAGTTATACTTAGACATTATGTGAGTCTTAAGTTTTCAAAACCTCTTTCACAGGCTTGTTTACTTGAGGACAAGCAAAATGTTAAGTATGCGGGAATTGATAGGGCTTGATATTTACCACTATTTTTCCATGATATCAGCCCTATTTAGAGTCTATTATATGCGTTTGGAGTATGTTTTAGAGTATTTTCAGGTTCAGGTACGTTCTGAAGAAATTTGGTGATTATGGAGCTTTTAGAGATGCGGAACTGCGCAGAAGCGTCAGATGTTTAGCTATGGGTGGAGACCTTCTCACGGTACGATTGAGCTGATATTTTGACAGAAGATATAGCTTTGAGTTATTTCCAATTTCACCGGTTTGAGGTCCATCAGACTGTTAGATCTAAAGTTATGCCTGATTTTCTGAAGAGTGGTCTTTCACAGGCTTCTATCCTCTATTATCCACTTACCTGAAACCCTAGATCTAGCTATTTATTATTATTGTTTACTTACCAATGAATCAAACATCTAATATTGTTTATTTACTACGTATTAATATATTTACCTAGCTTAATCACGACTATATTGAGTTTATTTTGTGCCCACGCTCCCCGTGGATACGATCCCTAAATACTACAATTTGACCTCTCTTGGCAAGAGTAGTTCGTAAGGTTAATTTGATAGATTTTTCATTGAAGTGCATAAAAACCCTCCTATCAGTAGACATGATCAACAGGCGTTGGCTCACGCAAGTTGGGTATATTAGAAATCGATTTGTGTCGAGTCGCGTAATTCGGATCAAGAAAGTCTGTAAGAGATTTTGTAAAAGATTTCTAATAAAAGAGATATGTATTCTTGGAATTACTTTGTGCCTTGTGTTTTCGCTGAATCTCGATTCTACAATTGGTATCAGATCATGACACCTAAACGAAGGAGGATTCTTCGAACAAATGTGAGATTCTAAGAAGAGAATATGGCAATTTTGACACATAATATTTTGTTGCTTAATTATGTGAATTATGGGTATTGGAAAGTGAGAATGATAGCAAACTTACATGGAACTGATGAAGATATCTGGACAGTTGTTCAAACTGGATGTGAAGAACCATGTGTGATGTTAGAAGATGGTTTGAAGATACCTAAACCAAAGACAAAGTGGACTATAACAGAGAAAAAACTTTCAAAGTTTAATGCTAAAACATTGGATACAATCTTTAGTTCTGTAGATGGTAAGCAATTTGAGCTAATACAAGGATGTGAATCAGCTAAAGAGGCTTAGGATATATTACAAAACGCCTTTGAGGGTACTGCGAATGTTAGGAGGATAATATTGGAATTGCTTATATCACAGTTTGAAAACATAAGGATGACCGATGATAAGAAGATAGGAGACTTCAGTGCCAAGCTCAGCTCCATAGCCAATGAAGCAAAAAATTAGGTAAAAAATATGAAGATGCAAAATTGTTGAAGAAACTTTTGCAATGTTTACCTACTAAGTTTGCATCACATAAAACGGCGATAACTTTGAGGATGAACACTGATGAACTGAAGTTTGCTGAGGCAGTAGGAATTTTAAAGGCTGAGGAGATGGAATTAAAATCTAAGTTGTCAAAGCATGTTCAAAACTCAAGAGTTGCAGTTGAGGAAGACATCCAAAGAGCTCCAAAACTTGAAGAATATATTCACCTAATGATTCAGAAACTTGAAGAAACGATGAATCTTTTGCATAAGATCTCTAACGACATACTACCTAGAGAAGAAAAAAGACATAAAAGACATGAAATGGTGTGTTTTAATTTTCATGGTATTGGACATTTCAAAACAGTGTGTCCATCATTCAAGAGAAAAGAAATCAAGTGTAATGGATGTAATGATTATAGGCACATAAAGTCAGATTGTGTGAAGACAAAGAAGATGAAGATGAAGATGAAGAGAAGTTACAGTGATAAAAAGTCAGAAAGAAAAGAAGATTCTCTCAATTTCGTGGCTCTCCATGGAACTGTGCAATTTGAAAAAACATCACTAAAGGTGAATCTCGTATGTCGTGTGCGTCACACACCAATTCTGATGCGACACACAATGATGCAAAAAGTGATTTAAATGCAGATCTTTTTGCTGAGTATCAGATTCTCTTTTGTCAATTTGCTTAACTCAGTGAAGAAAATATACAGTTGATCAAAGATAAAGCAATGCTGAAAGCACAAGTGAACATTCTAGAGCTCGAAACCAACAATAAATATGAGATTGTAGTGACAAAAGAAGAGAAGGAGTGTGATCTACATAGTCTACATCAGATAATCTCTGAGTAGGCTTACAATCTAAAGAGTATGGAGACTAAATATGATCAGACAAACATCTATTGAACGAAGAACTCGAGAAAAGTCTGCTGCAACAAAAAGAACTTAGTGAAAACTACAAAAAGTTAAGGATGCTGAATAGAGGATCTGAAACTTTAGATCAAATATTATCATTTGGAAAACCTCTAAAGGTGAACTGGGGTTTAGGATACAAGGGTGCTACTCGAAAAGGTCAAGTCAGTCCAAGTGATGTTATCAAGTTTGTTAAAGGTACTACATCTCACCCTGAAAATAGCTCAAAAGTTGAGAGAAGACATACGTTTGCAATTGTGAAATAGGAACTTAAGGCTCTGGAAAAACTACATCCTCCAAAGTCTACAATAACTAGGAGGAATGCTTGTTTGTTTTGTTGGAATCATGGTCATAAGGTTGCTTTCTGGTATTCTCAGAGAAACCAGATTGAATGAGCTTGGAAGATGAACCTTTGTTATGTGGAACCAAGAAGGTATGGACATGTATGGATAGCTAAGAAGGATTTGATCCTAAGCTTATGAAATGTGTGTCACACAAGCATACCAATATGTCATACAGTTAGATGAAAATCAATATGCTGAAACTGAAGAACCAGTTCGATGGGCTTCTACTAGAAGGCATTGAGAGTTTTGATGTTCCAGGAAGTATCAAGAAGTTTTTCACAGAGTTTTTCACTCAAGAAGGGGAGATGATACTTGATTCAGGGGGAGTTCAAGATAAATAATTTGAAGAAGTGCATGATGCATATTGTGCTTAGAGGTTTGTAAGCTTGAGTTGTAAAACTCAGTGAAAAGGGGGAGAATGTAAGCTCAAAATTTAGAGCTTGATAGGTTGCTGCAGTAGTGGAGTTTTGGTTCGTGTATGTGTGTTACACATGGAGAATGATGTGTGACACACGCTTCAGAGAATAAAAAGGAAACGTCAAGATGTGATAATGTGGAATATTTTCATATGTTTGGTTAACGAAATATGCTAAATAAGAATTATTAGATCACAAATTGGAAAATTTGGTAATGCTAAAATATAGAAAATAATATATTAGATAATTAGAAAATATTATTTGATATATACCTTGGTTTTTCCTAGAATTAGGTCAGGACTTTCGACGTGATAATTCTCACAGAAACAAAAAAGATTTTGGAGTTTCAGAAAGTGAGTGATTTGTAGACGTGATCAACAGGCGTTGGCTCACGCAAGTTGGGTATATTAGAAATCGATCTGTGTCGAATCGTGTAATTTGGATCAAGCAAGTCTGCAAGAGATTGTGTAAAGGATTTCTAATAAAAGAGATACATATTCTTGGAATTACTTTGTGCCTTGTGTTTTCGCTGAATTTCGATTCTACAATTTTCTCCTATATCCACGTCCAACTTGGAATTCAAAAATTTGCCTCTTTCTCCATATATCGTTTTTGAAATAGTAGGTTGATCATACAATCTTAGACAGGAATGTTGTGCCACTGGGACTTTGGATAAATCTGTAATTGGTAGAAGCATCTTGTCGTGTCCGGTTGCTGCAACCCTCATAACGGCTTCTGCTGCTCCAAAGGTATTAGCCAAACGCGCAACGATGGTACTTGCTGTGTCCTGTGATATTTTCCACTCTAGTGGATCCACTGGAACCTTTGAGGAATATAAGTTATAGAATAATTTAAAAATCACATGGTTGAAAGAACCAAAAGTCTTTCGAGTACAGAAGATCATGGCATCGTAAGAACAACGACTCATACATCAATCACAGATAACCATCACAAAACCAGTCGAAAGAAAATCAAACAAGGAAGATGCCTAATTGCCTATATCAGTGTTCATATAAAGTCGAAACATTTGTGGTGAGAGGGCAAACTTACGAGACATTAAGTTGGCGGAAAAGGAGACCGAGAATGGCGAGTGAGCATAAGAGAACGATGAGTACATCGGCGAATAGTGAGAGAATAGTCGCATTGCGATAAGCGCAGTGGTAACTTATGTTTGATGCTATTCTTTTGTTATGTTCGACAAGAGGCTTATGTTGTAACTTAGGTAAAGTAGTATTGCTGCCAGTCAGGCGTCTTGTTTGGGTTACCTGTGATTATGTTGTAATTAGAACGCATCTTCACCGAGAACAGTCCCTCCGACTCTGGCTTTATGAATGTCAGCTCCTCGAAAGCCCAGATGCTGGCTTTATGAATGTCAGCTCCTCAAAATCTCGAATGCTCAGCGACACATCAATTTCTGCCACCATCACCATTAACGCGATTGCGATCCGAAAGGAGCCATTTAAGAATTGGCTGATGGCGACATCCCGACGAAAGACGTATTGTGTTATTAGTCGGGGAATGAGAACCAGAGATTCGTGTCCCGCTGGAAATACGACTCGTAGACGCATTGGTATCCGATCGGCGGGGACCAATGCCTTTGCGTATACGTCGGGATGACGAAAGTCAAGCCCACCGCGTTATGCTCCTTCAGCAGCCTCTTCATGCTACATGGGGCAGACCTCGTTTCCCCCCCCCCCCACATTCTTCCACGACTGTCCTTCTACATCCGAATGACACAGCAGCTTGGCAGATATAGCTGGGAGTTCATTGAAAATACCACCGGGGTAGTAGCAGATCGGGACGAAAACTGGCCGAGCAGGGAATTCACCAGGGTCCTCAAGAGTATCAATCGCTGAATGCAGGTCATATTCACATCTGAACAACCTAATCACATCGGAAACTAATATCCGCTGCGACAGATCCATGTTGGTCGTATCCATCATCGCCTCGCGATGAATTAAGTCGGATTCATCGACAAGATCCATGCCTACTAACGTCCCCCTGACAGATCTCGATGCAACAGCCACTGCTTTCTCTTTCTGTTCTCGGGATAACCTTTTTCTCGAAGCCATGATTTTCTCCGAGAAATGGCACTATCTAATTTCAACAACGAAAATATTGAGAGGGAAGTAGAGAGATAGAGGGAGAGATAGAAGGTACCTGAGAGCGCAGAGAAGAATTGCGATAATGAGGAGGGGTCGGCCATTTATAAGGAGGAGGGGGCATGTTTCCCAGAAGGCCCTTATTAGGTCTAAAAGGGCCTAAGTGGGCCTTGAAACCGCCTACACCTAGTTCGTGACCGTTGCAATTCTCAGTACAAACAATAAAACCAGAGGTCGGTTTGACCTTAACCGGTTCCCAACCGGTCCCTTAGCCATTCTTTCCCGACCCATTCAACAATCTAAGGCCAACAGTCGAGCCAGAACTCAAGATCAATGAGAAAACCTGATTCAGGACACAACACTTCACTTTTGGCCCGTTTAGTGCATACCGTATGCCCCGATGGTCATGAACATGACCTTTCCGACCAGATTGATGATTTCATGATGATCGATGGTTCTAAACTCTCTAAAGCAAGGATACTTAAGTTCTCTAAAGATTTGGTTCGACTAAAGTTGCCATCCGTTCTTGAAAGTTCATTGATCACACACGCGGACAGCCCACAGTGCGTACTGCTCCTTACCACGGGTCATGCATCGGGATACATCGAACCTGGAAAAAAGTAGGCAAAGGGTCATTTGAATACTTGGCTAGGTTCGGATGAACCTGAACTGTAGGTAAAGGGTCATATCGACCGGACCATAAACCAAAGAGTCATGTTGACTAGTCTTAGTCTTTGTTGTATTTCCTAGGTGTGTTTTTCCACAAAAGTTTCTTAGTCTCTTCATATGCTTGCTACAATAAATGTGTACTTTCCTTCTAGAAGGAAAGCATTCGATTTTCTCCCCTTAAACTTGAGTTTTGTTCTTTGTTCTTTGTTAGAACATTTCTTATTTCTTGGTGTGGTTAGCTCCAAGCAAACTTCTCTTTCTCGTTGGATTTGTGCATCACATCAAGCAACGGATCGAGTTTGTCTTTTTGTTAGACCTGTGAGTCATATCAGGCAACAACAAGGCTCGGGAATATCAGTAGCCTTTCCGCAACTACTGTGCAACCCTTCATTCCATCAGTTCTGCATTGGAGTTCATATCCAAATAACTTACCGGCCGAGTGATATTTCCTAGGGCGTATCAAGTGGTATAAGAGCCACTCTTCCCTCATCTCTTTCCATCCCATCTTCTCATCTACCATTTCTTCATAAAAATTCTTCATCTACCTTTCTTGAATCCGGGCTCTCATTACCATCACCCATGAAGAAAAAAGAGAAAAGAAAAAGTATATAAAAAAAGATTCAAAAGATTTTGATTTGTGGCTTGGTGGTGGAAGAGAAAACCTGCTGGCTGAGGAGAAATCCATCCTTTGAGGTGGCTAAAGCGGATTCCAAAACCGTAAATCGCTTATCTTTCTCTCGTACAAAATTCCCTTGTTTGCTTGGACTTTCCCATTGGGATCCTTTGATCTGCTCTCTTAGAACCTTCAGTAAAAACTCGTGTGTGATCACCCAAATCAGAGAGAAACACGTGAGAGGGTGAGGATAAACACTTGAGATTGTGAGGTCTTTTATCTAACTTTTCGTGTTTAAGCATTTTCAGGAAAACCATGACTAGTGAGGAAGAAAGAGACCGACCCGGAAATTCATTTGCTGGATTGTCTAATTTACAAATACATGATTTGAATGATTCTATGACTAACTTGATGAATGCAGGTCTAGATCAGATCCATCAAAGGCTTGATGAGCTTCAGGCCAGCCAACAGACTCGTCCTAGAACCGGCATTCGGAGGGATCGCCCAACGAGGCACAACCGATCTGATGATGAGATCCAAGAGGAGGATTCCCAAGAGGACGATGGTCGATCCATCAGCCGACCTAGGAGAATTCCTAGAAACCGTGACCCATTTGCTAGAAATGATAGAACTAATGAAGGTTTAGGTGGATTGAAACTGAAAATTTCAAGATTTGATGGAAAAAATGATCCTGATGCTTTCCTTGAATGGGAAATAAAGATTGAACTTGTATTTGATTGTCAAGATTTTTTTCAATATTAAGAAAGTAAGATTGGTTGCTGCTGAGTTTCTGGTTATGCTATTAATTGGTGTGATCAAGTGTTGACTCACAGGAGGAGAACATGTGAATGGCCAATAGAAACATGGGGTGAGCTTTCCATGCTGATGAGGAGACGATTTGTGCCTGCTCACTACCACCGGGACCTCCATTAGACACTCAGACGCCTTCTTCAAGGAACCAAGTCCGTGGAACACTACCACCAAGAGATGGAGATCTTGATGATTAAAGTTGATGTTGATGAGCCCATGGATGCCACTATTGCACAGTTCCCTTCTGGTGTTAACCGTGACATCCAAGACCGTATGGAGATTCAAGAGTATGTAATTTTGGAGCAGATGTTACACAAGTCCATCTTGATAGAACAACAAGTCAAAAGGATGAGCTTCTCTAAACCGGCTTATGCTCCTAAACCAGCCTTTGCTTCTAAGCCAAATTATCGAGACAAAGGTAAGTCTTCTTCCACAACAAATACTGCTTTTAAAACTGATGTTTCTACTCATGTGGACAAAGGAAAAACAGCTGAGGCTCCTAACCGTGCAAGATACATCAGGTGTTTCAAGTTTCAAGGTCTAAGACACTATGCCAACAAATGTCCAAATCAAAGGGTGATGATTCTTATGGAAAATGGTGAGGTTGAGTCCGAGGATGAAAATAAGGACAAGGAGGATCTTGGTCCAATCTTTGATGAAGAACAAGAATCAGTCAATTACCCACATAATGGACCCTTGCTTGTTGCTAGGAAGACCTTGGATGATCCCATCTTCGATGAGGAGGTCGACCACAAGGTCAATAATTTTGGCTCAACCTATGATGCTGGTACTGGTCCGATTTTTTGATGAAGATGACAACTTTGACTAACCATTTTAAGGCCCCCTCCTTGTTACTAAGAGATCTTTGAGTGTGCAACCCAAGATCGACGAAAACGAACAAAGGGAGAATCTCTTTCATTCTCATTGTTTAGTTTATGAAAAAGTTTGTTCTCTAATTATTGATGGAGGTAGTTGCACTAATGTCGCCAGTGACACCCTTGTAAGGAAACTTGGGCTTGTTACTCGACCTCTTTCTCTTCCTTTCAGGTTGGAATGGCTCAATGAGGCTGGAGAACAATACGTAAAGGAACAAGTCACCGTCCCCCTTACCATTGGACACTATGAGGATAAGGTTGTTTGTAACGTTCTCCCAATGGATGCTTGCCATATTCTTCTGGGCCGTCCATGGCAATTTGATAAGAGAGCCGTTCATGATGGGTTCACAAACATACACTCCTTTGACCACAAAAGAAAGAAGATCACACTGGTACCTTTGACACCTTTGGAGGTTCACCAAGACCATATTAAACTGAAGAAGAACCACGACACAAAGACCAAACCAGATATGCCTGAGTCCTCCCAAAGGAATTCCAACTTCTTTATCAAAGAAAATCAGGTCAGAAAGTTTTTTTACTCTCAAAAGCCATTTCTTTTACTTGTATATAAAGAATCTCTTATGGCTTCATCTTCTTCTGACCTTGCACCGGAAATCCCGAGTGAGCTTCTAGACATTTTGCAGGAATGTTCTGATGTTTTTCCAGATGAAAACTCAAAGGGATTGCCACCAGTCCGAGGCATTGAACATCAGATAGATTTTGTTCCAGGTGCATCCCTACCAAACCGACCAGCCTATCGTACCAATCCGGTGGAGACCAAGGAACTTCAGAAATAGATTGGTGACCTTCTTGAGAAAGGCTACATCCGGGAAAGCTTCAGACCTTTTGCCGTCCCAGTTCTCCCTGTGCCCAAAAAGTATGGTTTTTGGCGCATGTGTGTTGACTGTCGTGCCATCAACGATATCAAATTATAGGCTTCCCATTCCTAGGCTAGATGACATGCTTGATGAGTTGCATGTTTCTTGCGTTTTCTCTAAAATCAATTTGAAAAGTGTCTATCACCAGATTTGCATGAAAGAAGGTGATGAATGGAAAACAACATTTAAAACGAAGCTAGGATTGTATGAGTGGCTTGTAATGCCATTTGGTCTTACTAATGCACCTAGCACTTTCATGCGCTTGATGAACCATATCTTGAGATCGTTCATTGGTCATTTTGTATTCGTATACTTTGATGACATTCTTATCTACAGCAAAAGCCTTGATGATCATAAGAATCATTTGAAATCTGTTCTTGAAGTTCTTAGGAAAGAGAGACTTTTTGCAAATTTTGGTAAATGCTCTTTTGGAACAGATAACGTGGTGTTCTTAGGTTTTGTCATAGGTGCTGTTGGACTTAGAATGGACGAGGAAAAGATCAAAGCAATCCGAGACTGGCCTAGTCCAACGACCGTGGGCGAAGTGAGGAGCTTCCATGGTCTTGCTGGTTTCTATAGGAGGTTTGTTCAGAACTTCAGTACCATTGCAGCCCCACTAACTGAAGTGATCAAGAACAATGTCGGGTTCAAGTGGGAACAAGCTCAAGAAGAGGCATTCCAGATTCTCAAAGGGAAGTTGACCCAAGCTCCTTTACTTTTCCTTCTTGATTTCTCTAAAACTTTTGAGGTCGAATGTGATGCTTCAGGTGTTGGTATTGGTGATGTTTTGATGCAGGATAGGGAACCCATTGCTTACTTCAGTGAGAAGCTGGGAGGTGCCACACTCAACTATCCTACTTATGACCAGGAGCTGTACGCTTCGGTAAGATCTCTTCAAACATTGCAGCACTACCTTTGGCCTAAGGATTTCGTTGTCCACACGGACCATCAGTCTTTGAAACATCTTAAAGGCCAACAAAATCTAAACAAAAGGCACGCACATTGGGTCGAGTTCATCGAGACCTTTCCTTATGTGATCAAGTACAAACAAGGTAAGGAAAACGTGGTGGATGATTCCTTGTCTAGAAGGTACACTCTTCTCTCAACTATAGAAACAAAGTTGCTTGGATTTGAATTTATCAAAGATTTGTATGCAACTGATCCGGATTTCAAAGAGATTTTTAGAAAATGTTCCAATACTGCTTTTGGGAATTATCAAGTGTCATATTTCCTATTCTATGATAACCGCTTGTGTGTGCCCCAATATTCTTTGACGGAGTTGTTTTTCAGGAAATCTCAAGGAGGAGGTCTTATGGGACATTTCGGAATCAAGCAGACATACAAGGTGGTGTATGAATATTTTTATCGGCCAAGCTTGATGAAGGATGTAGAGAGGATATGCAACCGATGTGTGGTTTGCAAGAAAGCCAAATCCAAAGTGCAAAACAAAGGTTTGTATTCAGCTTTACCCATTCCATCTCATCCTTGGGTCGATATATCTATGGATTTTGTTCTTCGATTGCCTAGGACTAAGTCTGATCGAGATTCTATCTTTGTGGTGGCTGATAGGTTTTTGAAAATGGCTCATTTCATACCTTGACATAAAACTGATGATGTCGGGCATGTTTTTGAGTTGTTCTTTAGAGATGTTGTTGGGTTACACGGAATGCCTAGAACCATTGTTTCTGGCAGATATTCTAAGTTCTTTAGTTATTTTTGGAAGACTTTGTGGTCGAAGTTAGAAACGAGGCTATTGTTTTCCACCACCTGTCATCCTCGAACCGATGGTCAAACTGAGGTTGTAAACCGGACCTTATCTGCTTTGGATAGGTCGGTGATTAGAAATAATCTTAGACTTTGGTAAGAATGTTTGCCTCATGTCGAGTTTGCATATAATCATTATGTGCATTATGCTACTAAGTTTTCACCGTTTGAGATTGTTTATGGCTTCAACCTTATGTCTCCACTCGATCTTTTTCCTTTTTCTTTGAGTGAAAGAATTAGTACAGATGGGAAAAAGAAGGCTGAGACCATTCGGAAGTTGCATGAGAAGGTTCGAGCCAACATTGAAGCCAAGACAAAAATTTATGAGAGGAAGGCAAATAAGAAACGGACCAAGGTCGTATTCGAGGAAGGAGACCTTATGTGTGTTCACTTGAGGAAGGAAAGGTTCCCTGATGAAAGAAAGTCTAAACTCATACCTAGAGTCGATGGTCCCTTTCAAATCATCAAGAAAATCCATGACAATGCTTATCAGCTTGATCTTCAAGGTGAGTATGATATTTCTTCGAGTTTTAATGTTTCTAATTTATCTCTTTTCCGTGCAGATAATCCAAATTTGTGGAAAACTCATTTTCAAGAGGAAGAGAATGATGCACCCCAGGAAGTGTAACCATCCCAGCATGGTGATCAGGACGTTCAGATCAGTTCAACCGAGGTTCACCTGTCGAACCGTACCCGATCAACGGACCGAGCCGTGTACAGAATCGACCCACGTGCATCCGGAAATGACCTAAGGCTGGAACAACGACCTGATGACCGAACTGACTGTCCCTCAGCCATTCTTTACCGACCCATTCGACAATCTAAGACCAACAGTCGAGCCAGAACTCAAGATCAACGAGAGGAACCTGATTCATGACACATCACTTCACTTCTGGCCCGTTTAGTGCGTATTGCATGCCCCGATGGTCATGAAAATGACTTTTCCGACCAGATGGATGATTTCATGATGGTCGATGGTTCTAAACTCTCTAAAGCAAGGATACATAAGCTCTCTGAAGATTTGGGTTGCATAAATTTGTCATCTGTTCTGAAAGTTTATCGATCACCCACGCGGACAGCCCACGGTGCGTACTGCTCCTTACCGCGGGTCATGCATCGGGATACATCGAACCTGAAAAAAAGTAGGCAAAGAGTCATCTGAAGACTTGGCTAGGTTTGGATGAACGTGGACAGTAGGTGAAGGGTCATATCGACCAAACCATGAACCGATGAGTCATGTTGACTAGTCTTAGTCTTTGTTGTATTTCCTAGGTGTGTTTTTCACAAAAGATTCTTAGTCTCTTCATATGCTTGCTACTATAAATATGTACTTCCAGCACTAAAGCACTCGATTTTCTCCCCTTAAAATTGAGTTTTGTTCTTTGTTAGAACATTTCTTATTTCTTGGTGTTGTTAACTCCAAGAAAACTTCTCTTTCTCGTTGAACTTATGCGTCACATCAAAGCAATGGATCGAGTTTGTCTTTTTGTTGGACCTTTGAGTCATATCAGGCAACAACTAGGCTCGGGAATATCAGTAGCCTTTCCGCAACCACTCATGCCATCAGTTCTCCATCAGAGTTAATATCCAAATAACTTACCGGCCGTATCACTAGGGCAACAAGAGGATAAGCAACTATATAAGAACGAAGGACGGTAACATAAAAGCGAGATTAGGATGGACGAGGCAGCTAGGGTTAGGGTTTTCATTCTTGTCTTGTGTTCAACCAACGAGTACTTTCCCGGCCACTTTTCTTTTTCTTATTTGTAAACCGACAAACGTTCTTCCAATGTAATAAACACCTTTGTGTTAAACCCACCGACGAGTTTTGTCTCTCTATTGTTAGATCCGACCAAACTTGGTTCAAACAATTACATGTACACACTCGTAGTATATAGCCTCAACGATTCTTGGACTGTTCACTTTGTAACCCATTGGACATAGACAATACTTGCTTGACTTCATATGTTTCACGTAAGTCATTTACGAGCTATGTTGTGTGGAAGCTGACCGTAGATTTGCATGTCCTCTTCTTTGTTCCTCTAGTGTTTTAGAAGCTGTGGACGAACAAGACCGTGGAGGTTTCCAGAGAAGAAAGCGAGGATCGGACGCTGAGAAACTATGTATCCGTTTCCAATGAAACGGATGTAGAATCGAGATTCAGCGAAAACACAAAGCACAAAATAACTCCAATAACATGTATCTCTTTTATTAGAAATCTATTACACAATCTCTTACAGACTTGCTTGATCCGAATTACACGACTCGACACGGATCGATTTCTAACACACCCAACTTGCGTGAACCAACCCCTGTTGATCACGTCGATCACTTTCTGAAACCCCAAAATCCTCTTTGTGTTTCTGTGAGAATTAGCACGTCAAAAGCCCTGACCTTAATTCTAGGAAAAAACAAGATATATATCAAATAATCTTTTTCTATTATTTAATATATTGTTTCCTATATTTTAGCGGGTCGACGAGCTATTTCCACACAAGAACTATCATATAGCATCAGATCCCCACTAAACTATGACCTAGTGTCAAATCTCCACGGTTTGAAAGTTATAAACTTATTTCTCCACGAATTAACAATTTTGAATGTATTTCTCCCCGAATTGATACTTCAAAACTTAATTACACATAGAGCATGGTTTTAATTGGTTTATTATTAACCAAATAGTTTAAACCGGCTAAACCAAACTAAAATTCATTTCAAAGAATTTTTATTAAAGAATATTGTTTCTCTTCTTGTTGAAATGTCAAAACATAGATTTTTTTAATTCCAAAAAGCTTTCCTAATTTCTTTTTATATTTTTTGCATTTTTTAAAAATTTAAAATAAAAATTACATCAAGATTTTATATTTACAAAATTTAATAAAATTATAATGAACAAATAAGCTATTAAATTATTGTATTTTTTGATATTTGAAAGAAAAAATTAAATTTTGATAAAAGTATATGTTAAAATTTATGTTTTGTTGAATTTTGACATATTTTTTTTTTATCAAAAATTGACTTTTTTTTCTTTCAAATTTCAAAAAATACAAATTTAACAAGATTATTTTTTCATTGTGATTTTATTAAACTTTATAAAAATGAAATCTTGATGTAATATTTTTTCTTAAATTTCCGAAAACACAAAAATATAAACCCAAAACTTCCTTGAAGTTAAAAAAATCTCTATTTTGACATTTCAACAAAAAGAAAACAATATTCTTTAATAAAATTGTTTAAAATGAATTTTGGTTTGGTTTAGCCGGTTTAAACTATCTGGTTAATAATTAACCAATTTAAACCATGGTCTATGGGTAATTAAGTTTCAAAGTATCAATTCGGGAGAAATACATTTGAAATTATTAATTCGTGGAGAAATAAGTTTATAACTTTCAAATCATGGAGATTTGACAGTAGATCATAGTTTCGTGGGGATCTGATGCTATATGATAGTTCTCGTGGGGAAATAACTCGTCTACCCTATTTTAGCATCACCAAATTTTCCAATTTGTGATCTACTATGCTTATTTAAAGCATATTTTCGTCAGCCAAACATATATTCCACATCATCACATCTTCATGTTTTCTTTTTATTCTCCGAAGTGTGTGTCACACCTCATTTTCCATGTGTAACATACATATACGAATCAAAACTCCACCACTGCAGCAACCTATCAAGCTCCAAATTCTTGAGCTTACAACAGAGTGGCTTCCCGGCGTTTCTTATGGAATTTTCAGGTAGAGAAACATCTTTTCCAGGGAGCTTAATGGCGTTTCGTCTTAGATCTGGGTGCTCGTTCACAGTGTAACTATAAGGACCCTACACAATGATCATGTTGTAAGAAAATAAAATAACAGTTTCCAGAAGATCTGAAGTTTACATGTTGGATACACACTCACCACAAGTAATTTTTTTTTTTACAAAAAAATATTAATATTTTCAATACCCAACCATGGCAAGCGACGAGTAAATGATTTGATCCGTGAGTGCGGTTAACGGGTATTTGATGGAGAGCATGTTGACATAGTCTCTTATAAAGATCGATAAAGCTTTGATGTATGTGATCCGGGAACAAAAATTGCATTTTGAAGCTGTTTCACATTGTATGGCATGTAGAACCAGTGAGCTTTTTCAGGGTTCTTTGTGACAAACTATGTGTTAGATTCCATTAGCTTCATGAACCAACCTTCTGAAGCGTATATACCGTCGGGATATATGTAGACTTTTAACATTAGTTCCATTATTCATAACTCCTAAGACATGGTGAGAGCATATACTTGTGTTAAATTGTGGTTTTAAAGCACTGGGTTCCTTTAGAAACAGTGTTGGAACTATTTTTTGAACATCATGAATAGTATATTCATATGTCAAAAATGAATTTTATTTGAATGAGAAATGGAGGTACAATGTATGCGATTTGATAAATTTGTATAAAGTAAGAAATACACACATTGAATATTGATTGGATTTGGGGTTTGATTTTTTAGTTGAACTTTATGTTCATTAACTTAATCTTATAAACTAAATATATGTTGATCTTTTACATTGATAAAATATAAAAAAAGAAATCTAATTTAAAATATATTATTTGTTTGAATTGGTCAAACAATAATAATTTTATTCTTTAATTTCTTGATCAAAATGTGGAATAAATTCGCATAATAATTGACAAGAACTAAAATCTCCATTAGTGCACTATGGAAGTTTCATTTCTTTGTTAAAAATGAACATTGTGCTTCTCATTATTTTTCTATATAAAGCTTGTTAGCATTATAGAAAAATGGACATTCAACAACAAAATTTTACTCTCTCCCACTTAGAATAGTTATGCTAGTATTTTTTTTATTTTTTATATGAGAGTACAACACAAAAAGAGGTTCGTTAGCTTCTATTCTGAGTGATGCATGAATAGTCGAAGTGTGGTTGTATCCTGGGATTTTGATTGCGTAAACACCATCACACTAAGAGTAATTAAAGAATTAAGGAAACAGTGTCTCTCCTCCACAGGAAATCGTTCTTTGTTCATCATATTTTGGTATCAAGTATTGTATATTTTATTTCTGTTTTTATCTTTATATAAAAAAAAATATTCAGTTTGCCATATCGTAGAAATCATGGTCCTACAATATTAATTCTTTAATTTTTGTTATTACACTAACAAAAATAACTGATTATTTCTTAACTTTTGATAAGAACATGTATCAAGAACAAGTATCAAAAAGTTATTCTGATTTTTTCAGATCAATTAGTATTTGTGTTGCATTTGCTTATTGGTTATTTTTTGTTCTAAATATTATGTTTTGTCAGCTTCATCAATATCATGAATATTATGTTCTAAGTGATTAGACAAATTCTAGCAAATATTAATGCTCTAAATCTGATTTGCAGGAATTTCTTTAGATTTTTTTTAATTTTAATCATTAAGAAATTTGAGTGATTTTTGCTAATGAATTACACTGATTTATATTTCAATTGTGTTTTTGTCTGTTATTGTGAAAAAAAATATATCATGTATAATTCTTTGGATTTTTTTTTTTCGCATGGCATTGTTAGAAATAATAAAGTGGATTTGATCGTGATTGTGTGTGTGTTTATTTTTTCGAGCACATGCATTTCACTGATTTGACTCTTGGTTCATTGTTGGTTAGCTTGATTCTCATTCACCGGTTAAAGTTTCCGGTTTAATTTAATTATTAAAGGAATGTTAGATTCAAATTTCAAATATGGTAAAATATACTATAATTATAAACATTTCGATCATTAAGAGATCAAATGTTATGGATGGAAATAGATTCGTGAGTCGACGCCCCAAATTAAGTTTGGGAGAGGTCAGCAACATATGAATCGTTTGCCATAGAAAATATAATGTTGTTGATAATGATCAAAACATTCATATTTCGTCAATGCTTTAACACGAATCGTATAAAGATTGACTATCAAAAAAAAATGAGAAATATCATATTAATATGACTGAAACTGACATGTATATTGTAGTTTCTAAAGTTAATATAGTTGGAAATAACCAAAGAGAGTTGTTGTTTTGATGCTACAAATAATATCTTGTAATGATATGTATATTTGCTACAAAGCAAAATAATATATTTTTGAAAGAAATTCAAAAAAAGACAAGTTGGATTTATAAATCGACTTGAGAGAACTATGAAAATAGTTTTATATAAAATGTGAATTTCTAAGACTGAAAAAAAAATTGTAGTTATCACAATATGATTAAAATGTGAATTTCTAAGACTGGAAATACTTTTGAAATCGCTTTTTATTCATTTAAATCCAAAAGAGTTGTAGGTCATTTTTTCTAAACTCTTAAGAGATGTTAAATGCAAATATGCATATTTTGAGTTATCTCAAAAAATGTGGGGGAAGCTTTGCTTACCATATAAAGTCATTGGCAATAGACCACATGAACTTAGTGATAGTTATCACAATGTGATTAAAAAAAACTAGTGTCATGCATTGAGTTTTGTATATAATGGTTAATTATATCTTGGAAGAAGATGACAAAAATCATTAAACAATCGATCTCGACTAATCTCAAGAGATTATGTTCATTATGATGACAACTTAGGATCCTTATATTAAACGTGTGTCATAAGATCATATTGTTATATCATCATGAATGGGAATTAAGATGATGTTTGGCGGTAACTCTACCTAAATGACTCGAGATCCCAAGAAATAGGTTCAAGGAGACAACTAATTCAAACTAAATCTGCCCTAAGCACTGTAAGACTTCGGTCTATACCCAGTTACTAGAATGATTAAACAGTGCTACATGTAAGGAATAGAGGATAGCATTTTCTTTTAATGATTTGTATCCATAATTTTGAGATATGAATGAAGTAATACATGATACTCCTCTAAACAAAACTAATGGAAAATCACCTTGTGAGTGTGAAATGAGGTCGTTTCTAAGAGAATGAAGGAAAGACTATATTCTTCAAGTTCACTCATGATTAACCAAGACTGTTCATGGCCAAAATGAACACAACAGAGACCCTAGTTCTGTGAGAGAATGAATCTGTGTTATAGTTATTGTCTAGTTTTAAAATAGAGCCCGGGTGGTTCAAGACATCATGTTCACTACCTGGCCGAGTAAATCCGATATCTATTAACAATGACTGGTGATGAGGACATTCCAACTGAAACGGAACCAGATCTAATCGAACCTGACATCCAAGACATGATCACTAAGATGTCCCAACCAGAAGCTGCCCAAGAAGTTTCCATGCCTATTGTGTTCAAGGGACCTATGACTACAAAAGGAGCTAAGATACTTCAGCATAAGTTTAATGAGAGCATGATGCTTGCCTTTGGCCAATTTCAGGATAATCCAACTGAGGTTAAGCCAACTGGTGAACAAGTTGATCAAGAACCAAGTATCAAGGATGAAGGACCAACGAGAAGACTAAGAACCCAAGTGAAGACATTTGGCCATTCATTCCGGATAAAACCCACAACAACTTTCTTATCATCAGCATTGAGTATCAGCACGTCTAGCATGCATTATGGACCAATCAAACCGACTTAAAGGTAAGAAGGTAAGCTATTAAATTCACATTTTCTAACGGTTTGATTGTTTTGCAGCTTTGGTCCTTTCGTTTTCTTTTATTTGAATTTTATTCCCAAACTTTCTTAGTTGGCTTGCACGCCTATTATGGTTTTCTTTTTGTCCAAAACTTTGAATTATTTGCTTCAAAGACCCTAGAAGGCACCACGGTAATGGACATCTATATAAGTCACCTATAAACCGTTTGAATTTTTTATGCATGATATAAAACTAAAACTTTTCCTTGTGAAAACCCTAAGAGCTCTAGAAAAAACTCGCCTCCCTCCTCTTACCTTGTGAGACCATAACCTCCACGATTTAGAGGATTGTGTTGTATAACGAGATTCTCATCCCTCGTGTGGTGCAATTCGTTCCCATCAAGTTACTTGTTACTCAGATCCATTGGACGATTAGATCTTCCCAACCGGATCAACCCTTGTGTATATCGACTCCATCTCTCTTTCCACGGGTCATACAGCTTTTGATACCCTAGGCTATATCCGGAAGGCTGCTGCTACCAAACACACAATGCTACTAATGATCTTTAAGGATCTTTTGAGTGCAGGTTCTGATGAATTGACACTTCATCCGGAGGTTACTGAACTTCTTGACAGGTTCAAGGATGTGTTTCCAAAGGATATCCCACACAGCTTACCACCACTTAGGGGCATAGATCACCAAATAGATTTCATACCCGAAGCTTCCTTGCCAAACAAACCAGCCTATAGGGTAAACCCGGAGGAGACCAAGGAGCTAGAAAGGCAAGTCTAGGACTTATTAGATAAGGGATATGTTAGGGAAAGCCTTAGTCCTTGTGTCGTACCAGTATTGTTAGTACCCAAGAAGGATGGGACATGGAGAATGTGTGTAGACTGCCGAGCCATAAACAACATCACTATTAAGTATAGATATCCCATCCCACGCCTTGATGACATGTTAGATGAGTTGAGTGGAGCCACAATATTCTCCAAGATAGACCTTAAGAGTGGGTACCACCATGTTAGAATGAAGGAAGGTGATGAGTGGAAGACTGCCTTCAAGACCAAACAAGGTATTTATGAGTGGCTAGTGATGCCATTTGGACTCACCAATGCTCCCAGCACCTTCATACGCCTCATGAACCATGCTCTTAGACCCTACATCAGTACTTTTGTTGTGGTCTACTTTGATAACATTTTGATTTATAGTACCACTTTATTTCAACATATGACACACCTTTGAGCAAGTACTAAAGACACTTCGGCAAGAAGAGCTTTATGCAAATCTCAAGAAGTGCACATTCTGCACTGATAAACTTGTTTTCCTAGGCTTTGTTGTGAGTTCAGAGGGACTACAGGAGGATGAGGAGAAGGTGAATGCAATCCAAAACTTATCAGAGCCAACCAACATCAGCCAAGTCCGGAGTTTCCATGGTTTAGCAAGCTTCTACAGGTTGTTTGTTAAAGACTTCAGAAGTATAGCTGCACCCCTCACTGATTTGGTAAAGAAGAGTATTGGGTTCACATGGGAGAATGCACAATAAGATGCCTTCCAAAAATTGAAGGACCGCCTTACCCATGCACGAGTCCTAGTTCTCCCTGATTTCAACAAAACCTTTGAAGTGGAGTGTGATGCATCAGAAATTGGGATTGGGTCCGTGTTGACTCAAGGAGGGAAACCAATGGCCTATTTCAGTGAGAAGTTGAGTGGTGATACACTAAACTACCCAACGTATGACAAGGAGTTGTATCACTAGTTAGGGCATTGGAGACATGACAACACTACTTGCTGTCCAAGGAAATTGTAGTCCATACCGACCATGAGACATTGAAACACCTAAGGGGTCAGACCAACCTCAAGAAGCGACATGCTCGGTGGATGGAGTTCATAGAAACCTTCCCTTACATCATCAAGTAAAAGAAGGGAAATGACAACATTGTAGCCGATCCACTCTCAAGGAGACATGCCTTGATTTCCACAATGGAAGCTATGGTGATGGGATTTGAATTCATTAAGGATTTATATGGTGAAGACCCGGATCTTGCTGAGATCTATACTGAGTGTACCAAAGGACCCCAAGGGAAGTTCTATCTACATGAAGGGTTTTTATTCAAAGGCAGACGGCTATGCATTCCACAGTACTCATTGAGGGACTTAATCTCCCGAGAAGCTCATGGAGGAGGGCTCATGGGACACTTTGAAGTTGATAAGACTTTGGCCGTGGTACGAGAACACTTCTATTGTCCTCACCTAAAGAAGATTATTGGATCCCATTGCGCAAGATGTGTGAATGACGAGTACTCCTTCTGCGTTGTCTCTATCAATTTACTCATTCTAACCGTTTCACGTTTATTTTTTCAGATCTATAACCGCAATGACGAGTACTCCTTCTGCGACTAGTCAGGTACTCCTTTTGCGACTAGTCAGGTCCGCTTTAAAGTTTTCTACTGGAAGACTTGTAATTTAAGTTGTCTGAAAAGTCTTCCAACTGGACGACTTAGTAGACGACTTAATATTTAGTCGTCTACTAAGTCGTCCAGTTGGAAGTCTTTCCAGACGACTTAATTATAAGTCGTCTACTAAGTCGTCTTGTTAGATTTAGCTTGTTTAGCTTATCTCTATTGTTGTCTTTGATTATTTTTCAGACAAAAAGGATGGATATTCCAGAACTCCCCCGTAGGTTATACACATTAGAGGAATAACCAGAAGCCCACAATAGCATTTCGTATCACCCGGATAATAGCAAGTTGCACACTGCTCTTAGGGAAGCCCTTACTGATGAAGAATTTGAAGAGCTCAAGGAGTCGAGTTTGGGAGTTTTCATCAAGTTCAAGGAGCAGGGATTTGGTTGGGCTTCAAGGCTGGTTCACTACATGCTCAGTTTCAAGCTGGACATTAAGAAGAAGTATGAGATGTGGTCTCTCGTTGGTCCAGAACCTTTGAGGTTTTCACTGTTAGAGTTTGAAAACCTCACTGGTCTAAACTGCGAATACATCGAGGACCTTGAGAGACCAAAATGTGAAGTTACCAAAGAGATGGTATCTTTCTGGGGGATGCTGGAGTTCATCTGGAAGCTGGCCCAACTACTGATCAGATAATAGCAGCGCTGAAAAGATGCGGTGATTGGTCTAGGGAAGATCGCAAGCGGCTCGCGTACCTTTCCATCTTTGCTGGATTCATTGAAGGGAGAAAGTTTTCAACCGCTACACGATCTAGTCTTGCAAGGCTAGTGATGGACTTAGAACGGTTTGAGAGTTATCCATGGGGGAGAGTCACGTTTAAGGTGCTGATGGACTCTTTGTGGAACAAAGATATCACTGGCTGTTACACGGTGGATGGGTTTATACAAGTTCTTCAGGTCCGTGTATACACAGCTATGCCAGAATTGGATGCTAGTATTGGTGTTCCCAGAGCAAACAGTCCGTCTCCACCGATACTGGCTTACGAGGGCAGCAGAGGTCGCAGATCAATGAAAGTTGCTATCTTGAAACAGGTATTTACTTCAATCCAAAAGACTGCGCAGACGACTTATATTAAAGTCGTCTGGAAAGTCTTCTAGCTGGAAGACTTACCAGACGACTTAATTATAAGTCGTCTACTAAGTCGTCCAGCTGGAAGACTTTCCAGACGACTTATAATTAAGTCGTCTATTTAGTCTCTTTTTTCAAATATCTAACTCGATTCTTCTATTTACTGCAGACCCGCGTGATCAACTTTGTTGAGAAGGACCTTAGTGAAATGTGGCCAAAATGGGACTCCGAGGTTGAGGACCTGCCCGCGGTGAACATTATTAAAGTCATGTATGATCGGAGACCGTGGATGTGCACCATGGATTGCTGGGAAGTCACTGGTACTAAGGTCTATACCAAACCTAAGGTTGTGACTCCATCGAAGAAAGCCACAGAGATGGTTGTGGTGGAGGAGGAGGAAGACAATCCAAGACCTCTGAAGAAAGCTCGTAAAGGGGCTAGTGAAGAGGCTCCTAAAGAGGCTCCTAAAGAGGCTCCTACAGAGGCTCCTAAAGAGGCTCCTAAAGAGCCTAGTGAAGAGGCTACTAGGATAACCAGAGAGGAGATGGCAAATATGTTCAAGGAAGTAGTTGAATGTATGAAACATGGGTTTACGAAGTGCCTCAAGGAGATTAGGAAGTTGTCCGATAGGGTGGAAGCTGTGGAGAAGATGGTTGGTGTCACCAAAGCCAAACAGACTACCCCTGAAGCCCAAGAATCTGAGGTTAGTAACAAATCCTCTCCCAACAAGAATTAAGTCGTCCACGGTCATCTAGTTGTCCAGACAACTTATATTTAAGTCGTCCAGGGTTAACTAGTGTGCTATTTATATTGCAGAGAGAAATTTGCGATGAGGCGAACTCGGGAAAGAAGAGCTTGCCAGAGGATAAAGCAGATGGTGTCTCCTCCAAAGACCAACCGAGCGTCGCTTCCACCGATCAACAACCAAGCGTTCCAGTTCCACAATCAAGCGTTCCAGTTTCAGAATAGAGCTTGGTTGTATTGGACAAAACAGCTCCCACTGCTTCGGACTTTGAGGTAACGGCTGCTAGATACAGAGACAAGTTGGATGCTTCTGTGCGTGCAAGGAGTGAACGAGCAAAGAAACCCGCTCCCACGCGGAAATATCCTTATACGGCAGAGAAAAAGAAAGATAAAGTAGCAGCCTATAATCCATTTCCCCCACTAAACATATCTAAGTTGAAGGAACTCGCTGATTGGTTGGAAACTGATCCATAAGTGATTGCTTTACCCATTATAGCTTGATTTAGTCTACCAAAACTGATTACTTTTTTGTTTGCAGTCATTATTTCACTAAGAAGGAAGACAAACCGCGTACATCACCAACTTGGTGGTATCACACCCTCCGGACAGCCAAATCATGGCTGGAAGACTGCGTAAGTCTTCTGCTTATCTACAAAGTCGTCCAAGTAGATGACTTATATTTAAGTCGTCTGGTAAATATAAGTCATCTGGAAAGTCGTCTACAAAGTCGTCCACGTAGACGACTTTCCAGACGACTTAAATATAAGTCGTCTGGAAAGTCGTCTACGTGGACGACTTATATTTAAGTCGTCTGGTATCTTCTAATTTGTATTATTTTATATGCAGCATATAGATGCTTGGATTAATTTGCTGAGGCAAAGGTATCAGGAGAACCCACAAGGTTTCAGGAGCGAGCGAATGTGCTTCCTGGATCACAACTTTTCCCAAACTTGGAGAGACCACTATCCGAGATTCAAATTATCGGAACCCGATCACAGAGGTTTAGGAAGAATGCTACCTGGTGGTCGTGGAATTATTATGACGGATCAATACCATCATTTTGCCAATCAAACAAGGTGTGGGGGGAGGACATTGATGATATCTATGCGCCAGTGAACTTGAACAACACTCATTGGGTTGCTATTTGGATATCGATCCCTAAGAGGCACATAGTTGTCTGGGACAGCATACCTTCAGCTACGGCAGCAGAAGCATGGGATGAGGTAATGCAGCCTTTTCTCGAGATGGTCCCTTATCTGCTTGTTGAGTGTGCTGCCACCGACGAACTATGGGTCACATACGGGTTGGAGCCATACACGTATGAGAGACAGGGAAATGTACCCATGGCCAACAATGGTGATTGTGGCGTGTACACTCTAAAGTACATTGAATGTCATGCTCTTGGGGTCCCCTTTAACGAAAGAGACTTTGCTAGGTCCAACGCGAAGTTTATGAGGGATAAGATGGCAGTGGACTTATTTACGGAGCTTGGTGATCTGCATTTGAAAGAAAACCAGGATGGTGATAAGTTCGTGGGCATGTATGATTAGAACTTGTCTTTGTAAATCCCCTGTAAAGTTCGTGGGCATTTGAACTTGTCTTTGTAAATCCCCTGTAATCTAGGAGAATCTAACTTACTTCTAACGATGTCTCCTATATATGTAATATGTAACTCATTCTCTGTTAATAACAATCAAGTCAATTGACTCACTTTCAGTCTTTGTATTTGAACTTGATTTTGTAACGATTTGTATTTATTCTAGGCTCAAAAGAAATACAACAAAAGACAAATTTGGAAGGTTTTCCAGCTAGACGACTTACAGTTAAGTCGTCTGGAAGGTTTTCCAGCTGGATGACTTACAGTTAAGTCGTCTGGAAGGTTTTCCAGCTGGACGACTTACAGTTAAGTCGTCTGGAAGGTTTTCCAGCCGGACGACTTACAGTTAAGCCTCTGGAAGGTTTTCCAGCTGGACGTCTTACAGTTAAGTCGTCTGGAAGGTTTTCCAGCTGGACGACTTACAGTTAAGTCGTCTGGAAGGTTTTCCAGCTGGACGTCTTACAGTTAAGTCGTCTGGAAGGTTTTCCAGCTGGACGACTTACAGTTAAGTCGTCTGGAAGGTTTTCCAGCTGGACGACTTACAGTTAAGTCGTCTGGAAGGTCTTTTAGATGGAAGACTTTCAGTAGAAGGTCGTCTAAATTTTATAAAATACACTGGACGACTTAGTAGAAGGTAGTCTAAAAATGTCATACACTGGACGACTTAGTAGAAGGTCGTCTAAAAATAAAATACACTGGACGACTTAGTAGAAGGTCTTCTAAAATTTAAAATACACTGGATGACTTAGTAGAAGGTCGTCTGGACGACTTAGTAGAAGGCCGTCTGGACGACTAGTCAACTGGTTGTGTACATTTTTGTTTCGTATGGCCAGTTTCCTTGCAGTTTGAGCATCTATAAGCCCTGTGTTTCTTCATGGGTTTGTGTCCTCTCATTCTAGATAGCTCCAACCAAGATTGCCATCTTGATTTCTTCTGTCTCCCCGGACCACGCTTTACGTCTGGAGGAAAGCATTCTCGTTCCTCAATATGTTGTGACACGATAGGATATATATTCTCTGAGTATCCTGCATACAAATAATTCTTTGAGTACACTGGACATACAAGTGTGGAGATATGCAAACCAACATGTGTTCCAGCAGCTATAGCATGAGAGCAAGGTATTTTCTCCACTGCATAGACACCACAATCACACTTTGCATGTTCCAAATCAACCACACAGTCCATTTTGCCACCTTTCACAAAGAATCGCCATCCATCAATTGGTTACACCCGTCATCGTATCCGCTATCTCTGTTCGAACAGCAAGCAAGTATTCAACACCCCGGCTATGTTGAGTTGGGAGACTCAAAGCATCTTGTCTCCTTTTCCAATACCATTTTCCTAACTTCTCCCTTATGAACTCCAGCAGGAACGGAATCGGAAATCCTCTTGCTCGCTTCAGTGCGGAATTAATAGATTCAGCGATGTTGCTTGTTTTTATGTTGTATCTATTCCCCTTACAATAAACCCTTGACCATAGGCTGGCGTCGGCATTCTCCAAATACGTTGCAAGTTCCGGGTTTGCATTCCGTATCTCAGCCATGTACCGGTCATAATCGTAAACCGTGTGAGCATAAGCAGCCCCTTTCACCAAGTACAAGAGATGTTTCCCTTTAAACTTTTTGACAATGTTATCTTGAAGGTGATAATAACATATTCCTCGTGTTGCCCAAGGAAACACCTTATCACACGCACTTTCAATGGCCGCGTGCCGGTCGGAGACTATCACCAGAGGCTTGTCATGAGATATACAACTAGCCAATTTTGTGAAAAACTATTCCCAAGAAGGATCATCTTCAGCATCCACGATCCCAAAAGCCAATGGGAATATCTGAAAATTCTCATCTTGTGCGGCTGCAACTAACATAAGACCTCCATACTTTCCACTTAGGTGAGTTCCATCCACCACAATGACTCTTCTCTGATACTTAAAACCTTTGATAGAAGCTCCAAAAGAGAGAAATAGATACTTAAATCTTTTCATAGAATCAAGTTCTATAGCCGTGATAGAATCAGGATTTGCAATGGAGATTTGCTCGAGATATGATGGCAGACGCGAATACCCTTCTTCTGCTGATCCTCTCACCAATGTTTGTGCATATAACAGTGCTCTGTATGAAGTAGTGTAATCAAGCGCCATGCCAAAAATGTTCCTCATTGCATCAGTGATATGCTGCGGAGTTATCCCATCAATAAATCCAACACGATCAATGAAAAGACTACCAACATACTTCGGAGTACAGTGTCTCCACTGAGCGATTCGGTCTCCCACTGAGCATAAATGTTTTTCCACATATTTTGTTACCCAAAACGTGTTTGTCCCATGTTTCACACTCGCTCTGATCTTCCATCCACAACCGCTAACCCGACATGTTGCCACAAGGAGAGTTTTCGTTGATTTGTATATTCTGAAAGAAAACCTACCCCTCACTGCTGCCAACCGCAGCTCTGAAAGCAGTGCATCCTTGCTAACAAAACTCTGGTTGACATAGATACTGGTACCATCCGATTTTCCTCCTTCAATAGCATTTGTCTTACCATATGTCTTTTCGATTTCTTCAAAACAAATATTATCATCATCTTCCTCGTCCTCATCTTGAACCTTTCCATAAAGACTGTAATCCCCACCATTCTGATCCGTTTCACCAACAATAGAGTTATCAGCATCCTCCTCCCCATTTTCCTCCTCCCCATTTTCCTCCTCCCCATCTTGATTTTCATCTTCAATAAACTCATTATCACCAACATCTTCAAAACATTCATCAGCTTCATCATTATCACCAACATCTTCTTCCCATTCACCAGCTTCATCATTATCACCAACATCTTCAAGCCATTCACCAGCTTCTTCCCTTTTCTCTGAAACCGTTTCCACCTTGCTGCGGCTTGATACACAAAGACATACTCTATGCGTTTTGAGTATCTCGAGCAAGTTTCGAACTTGTCTATCACTTGTAACATGAATGGGAGGACTGTCTGGAGCCATCATCATTTCTGCTGGTAATGAGTAGCTAATCTCCACAGTCACTGTTCTCATGCCGAGGTTATAATCTTCTTGAGCCATTGCAACAAGTTCAGCATGTGTTGAATCTTCATTCAATAAAAACAATCTTGCTCCTTTGAGATCATCAACCACAAAATCCCAACGGCAATCTTTCAACAACCATTCTCCATACACTGCATGTAACTCACGAATTATCTGCAAATATTCAAAATAAAACACATTAGTAAACATAGAGAAAATGAAGAAGTTCACTAAACATTGCCGCAGACGACATAGAAGTAAGTCGTCCAGAAGACTTAAAGGTAAGTCGTCTAAAGAGGTCACTTTTGCAATTGAAAATTAAATGGGACGACTTAATTCTAAGTCGTCCGGCTTTGTTTGTTAAAAACAAAAACTCCAGACGACTTATATATAAGTTGTCTACGAAAAAGGGCTAGTTTTGCATTTGACTGAATCGTGTCAGATCTTTGACTATTGCTGGACGACTTATAATTCAGTCGTCTATGAGAAAGTTAAAATTTCAATATTTTATTCAAACTAGACGACTTAAACCTAAGTCGTCGTAGGTTAGTTTTGTAATTGAAAAATAAAACTTGAAATTTAACTTTCTCCAGACGACTTAATTGAAAGTCGTCCAACCAGACGACTTAAGTTAAGGTCGTCCGGGTGAAGCAAAGTCGTCCAGAAATTTTCCCAAGTTTTCTGGTCAAACCTTGCTTCACCCGGACGACCTTAACTTAAGTCGTCTGGTTGGACGACTTTCAATTAAGTCGTCTGGAGAAAGTTAAATTTCAAGTTTTATTTTTCAATTACAAAACTAACCTAAGACGACTTAGGTTTAAGTCGTCTAGTTTGAATAAAATATTGAAATTTTAACTTTCTCATAGACGACTGAATTATAAGTCGTCCAGCAATAGTCAAAGATCTGACACGATTCGGTCAAATGCAAAACTAGCACTTTTTCGTAGACAACTTATATATAAGTCGTCTGGAGTTTTTGTTTTTAACAAACAAAGCCGGATGACTTAGATAAAGTCTTTCGTTTTGACCAGAAGACTTATCAGTAAGTCTTCTACATACAGTTGACTTAAGAGTAAGTCTTCTACGCGAACAGATCTTGAAAAAAATTCAAATTCGTACCTTAAACTAGGTGAGATGACTTCGTTTGCACACATGGTCTTCTCCAACCACCCAGAACCTCAAACGAAGCAACCGTAAATCAAAACGAAAGAAATTTGGCTCTGTCAACCTTAAAATATTTTGAATCAAAAGCTTGAGTTTTTTGGATGAATATGGAGAGAAAGTGAAATAAATGTTGTTTTTAGTTCATAACAGGTAGTACAACGTTGTTGAACTATTCATTAAAGGGCATTAAAATCTCCAAACAGGTAGTATAAGGTTGTTGAACTATTCATGGTAGTGGCAATATTGTAAATACTTGAAGATGATGAGGTTGAGACAGTAAAGAAGCCATTTTCGAAAAACAAAAAAAAAGTTAATGCCATTTTCGTAGATAAAATGCAGGTGTGGGGTGAAAATCTCAAAAAAAAAATGAGTCAAACAGAAAAGGTTAGTTTTCTGTTTGACTCCAAGTTTTGAGTTACTTTTGCAAATAACCCTTGATTTGTTAGTTGGACTTTATGTTCATTAACTTAATCTTATAAATCAAATACATGTTGATCTTTTATATTGATAATATATAAAAAAGAAATCCATTTTAAAATATATTATTTGTTTGAATTGGTCAAACAATAATAATTTTACTCTTAAATTTCTTGGTCAATTGTGGAATAAATTCACATAATAATTGACAAGAATTAAAATCTCCACTAGTGCACCATGGAGGTTTCATTTCTTTGTTGAAAATGAACATTGTGCTTCTCATTATTTTTCTATATAAAGGCTTGTTAGCATTATAGAAAATTGGACATTCAACAACAAAAGTTTACTCTCTCCCACTTAGAATAGTTATGCTAGTATTTTCTTTTTATTTTTTATCTTAGATTACAACACAAAAAAAAGGTTTGTTAGCTTCTATTCTGAGTGATGCATGAATAGTCAAAGTGTGGTTGTATCTTTGGATTCTGATTGCGTAAACACCGTCACACTAAGGGTAATTAAAGAATTAAGGAAAGAGTGTCTCGCCTCCACACGAAATCGTTCTTTGTTCATCATATTTTTGGTATCAAGTATTGTATATTTTATTTCTGTTTTTATCATTATATAAACAAATTATTCATTTTTCTATATCGTAGAAATCATGGTCCTACAATCTTAATTCTTTAATTTTTGTTATTACACTAACAAAAAAAACTGATTATTTGTTAACTTTTGATAAGAACAAGTATCAAGAACAAGTATCAAGAACAAGTATCAGAAAGTTATTCTGATTTTTTGAGATCAATTAGTGTTTGTGTTGCATTTGTTTATTGGTTATTTTTTGTTCTAAATATTATGTTTTGTCAATATCATGAATATTATGTTCTAAGTGATTAGACAAATTTCTAGCAAACATTAATGCTCTAAATGTGTTTTGCAGGAATTTCTTTAGATTATTTTTATAATTTTAATCAATAAGAAATTTGAGTGATTTTATTAGTGAATTACACTGATTTATATTTCAATCGTGTTTGTGTCTGTTATTGTGAAAAAAAAAATATCCTGTATAATTTCTTGATTTTTTTTCCGCATGGCATTGCTAGAAATAATAAAGTGGGTTAGCTCGTGATCGTGTGCTAATTTTGTCGAGCACATGCATTTCACTGATTTGACTCTTGGTTCGTTGTTGGTTAGCTTGATTCTTATTCACCGGTTAAATTTTCCGGTTTAATTTAATTATTAAAGGAATGTTAGATTCAAATTTCAAATATGGTAAAATATACTATAATTATAAACATTTCGATCATTAAGAGATCAAATGTTATGGATGGAAATAGATTCGTGAGTCGACGCCCCAAATTAAGTTTGGGAGAGGTCAGCAACATATGAATCGTTTGCCATAGAAAATATAATGTTGTTGATAATGATCAAAACATTCATATTTCGTCAATGCTTTAACACGAATCGTATAAAGATTGACTATCAAAAAAAAATGAGAAATATCATATTAATATGACTGAAACTGACATGTATATTGTAGTTTCTAAAGTTAATATAGTTGGAAATAACCAAAGAGAGTTGTTGTTTTGATGCTACAAATAATATCTTGTAATGATATGTATATTTGCTACAAAGCAAAATAATATATTTTGAAAGAAATTCAAAAAAAAAGACAAGTTGGATTTATAAATCGACTTGAGAGAACTATGAAAATAGTTTTATATAAAATGTGAATTTCTAAGACTGAAAAAAAAATTGTAGTTATCACAATATGATTAAAATGTGAATTTCTAAGACTGGAAATACTTTTGAAATCGCTTTTTATTCATTTAAATCCAAAAGAGTTGTAGGTCATTTTTTCTAAACTCTTAAGAGATGTTAAATGCAAATATGCATATTTTGAGTCATCTCAAGAAATGTGGGGGAAGCTTTGCTTAACATAAAAAGTCGTGGCAATAAAGCAAATGAACTTAGTGATAGTTATCACAATGTGATTAAAAAAAAATTAGTGTCATGCATTGAGTTTTGTATATAATGGTTAATTGTATCTTGGAAGAAGATGACAAAAATGATTAAACAATTGATCTCGACTAATCTCAAGAGATTATGTTCATTATGATGACAACCTAGGATCCTTATATTAAACATGTGTCATAAGATCATATTGTTATATCATCAACAATGGGTTAATTAATGTGATTTAAAATGAGGTTTGACGGTAACTCTACCTAAATGACGAGAGATCCCAATAAATAGGTTCAAGGAGATAACTAATTCAAACTAAATCTGCCCAAAGCACTGTAAGACTTCGGTCTATATACAGTTCCTAGGATGATTAAACAGTGTTACGTGTAAGGAATAGAGGATAATAATTTGCTTTTAATGATTTATTTCCATAATTTTGAGATATGAATGGAGTAATACATGATACTCCTCTAAACAAAACTAATAGCAAATTACCTTGTGAGTGTGAAATGAGACTATTTCTAGGAGAATGAAGGAAAGACTATATTCTCCAAGTTCACTCATGATTAACAATGACTGTTCATGGCCAAAATGAACACACCAGAGAATCTAGTTTTATGAGAGAATGAAATTTTGTTATAGTTATTGTCTAGTTTTACACCAAAGCCCGGGTGGTTAAAGACATCATGTTCACTACCTGGCCGAGTAAATCCGATAGCTATTAACAATGACTGGTTCAAGGCTGAAAAAATGCTACCAACTCATCATGCAGTAGATTTTTCGTTTGTACTCTCAAAAGTCCTTAGTTGAGTCCTTTTCGAATCTTGTCTAGGAGGTCAAGTGTATAGAATCGTCTAGTGTTTAGAGTCATTTCTTTTCATGTGAAGGATTGTTGGAACTATTTTTCGAACATCATGAATAGTATATTCATATGTCAAAAATGAGTTTTATTTGAATGAGAAATAGGGGTCCAATGTGTGTGATTTGAGAAACTTGTATAAAGTAAGAAATGCACACATTGGATATTGATTGGATTTGGGGTTTGATTTGTTAGTTGGACTTTATGTTCATTAACTTAGTCTTATAAACCAAATATATGTTAATCATTTATATTGATAAAATATAAAAAATAAATCTATTTAAATATATTATTTTTTGAATTGGTCAAACGATAATAATTTTACTCTTTCATTTCTTGGTCAAAGTGTGGAATAAATTCACATAATAATTAACAATAATTAAAATCTCCATTAGTGCACCATGGAGGTTTCATTTATTTGTTGAAAATGAAATTTGTGCTTCTAATTATTTTTCTATATAAAGACTTGTTAGCATTATAGAAATATGGATATTCAACAACAAATGCTTACTCTCTCCCACTTAGAATAGTTATGCTATTTTTTTTTTTTTTTGTATCTGAGAGTACAATACAATAAGAGGTTCGTTAGCTTTTATTCTGAGTGATGCATGAATAGTCGAAGTGTGGTTGTATCCTAGGATTCTGATTGCGTAAACACTGTCACACTATGGGTAATTAAAGAATTAAAAAAATAGTGCCTCGACTTCACACGAAATTGTTCTTTGTTAATCATATTTTGGTATCAATTATTGTATATTTTATTTCTATTTTTATTATTATATAAACAAATTATTCAATTTGTCATATCGTAAAAATCCAGTACCTTTTGTAAACAAAAGATTATGAAGAAACACCGGAGTAAACAGTTCCGTGTCGTTTCTGACTTCAGGGGCTCGCTGAATCTCTAGTTTTGCAAAAGCTAAAAGTGGCAAGTAAAGAGAATGTTTCTACTTAATTCCAGTGGAAGTCATTTGAGATGAAAATAAAAATAAAGAGAAACTTAAAAAAACCTCAAAATAATTATGGTATCACTTAACCTCTGACGAAGAAAGAACATGCCGTGGTGCTGGTGGAGGATCAGGGAGAATAAGCTCGTCTTTGGTCTTCTTTCTTCTCTTCCTTTTTCTTCAAAAGATTAGTTTCTTGATCTACAAGTTTTCCTCCACTAAACCCACCATAAGAAAGCAATTCCAATAAAGGAAACTAGCTGTTACCAAAATATATATTTAAACACAATACTTTAAAAACATTTAAACACAGACTTAACTTTCTCTTAGAAACAAATTGAGTTCATACACGATTTGAGGAGATAAAATAGGTTTCTCTTACCAATAAGTTTATGTTGAAAGTAGTACTAAATCTAGTTTAAGAACATTTGTAATGTCCCTCGACTCGTACAGATTGATTTTTTTTCTGATGAAAAATATATCCTAAAAAGGAATTGGATTGAATAGTAGGGAGTGGATATGATCAACGGTCTTTGATTTTTCGGGACAGCCGTGGCCATCACCGTGCTGGTACATATATTGAACCACGCGGTTGAGATTTGCTGCAGCAGCCACAAAAGCAAGGGGAAGAGAAGAAGTATGTGCCGTGTTGAAATCGGCGTTTAGGCCGTGCCACGAGTCGTTGATCATACTTTGCATCTGTTCACGTGCCTCTTCTTCACTGGCTCTTGTCTCGTACATGTAGCATTGGACTGACTTTGGTGAATCTCCTCTTGCCATCTCTTCCTGAAAATCATTAAAATTGTTTTGTGCTTTTATTCAATGATCTAACTATGAAATCATTTCAGTAATTGTTGTTTTATAGTTTTTGGTAATAGTGTTACTAAACTTACGCTAACTAATGTCATTAATTCGAGCATCCTCAATGAGGATATTGCAGTGAGTTTCTCTAGACTAGAATAAAAGTAATGAAAATGCATGAGAAAGATTTCTCAAGTGAAAGACTCTAAAGCAAAGTTGAGAAACTCTTGTAACACATGTTTTTTCATTTCTTAAACAGTCTTTATAACTTCAAATTTAATTATTTAACTAACCTAAACTACAATATTGATATTTATATTGGTAAGATACCCATATGGGCACTAATGATGTTTTTAGTTGTGAAGTTACAGATTTTGTTCTTCCACGGTTTTTTAAATATGTTAGACATTTTTTTCTTGGGTGTCGTTTTAAATGATTAAGAATAAGTGGAAGCTTTTGGAGATCATATCAAATTAATTGATAATTGGATACAAAATGTCTTTTTATGGGGAAAATAATATGATTCGTGATGGTCGATATGCAACTAACTAATATTTGCGAAACAATGATTCTTGGATCCGTCTAACGTTTTAGGGTCTAGATAAATTGAAATTGTTTTAATCAATGAGATATACCAAAAAATTATGAAAAACTAATAAACGACTAATGTATACCGATGAATTGGCGAGATCATTGGCGAGACGAAGAATGGTGGCGGAGCTCCGGACGACAGAGTGGTGGTTTTTGGAAATATCGGTTAGAGTTTGGTCGGAAATGTGGTCAGAAAGGACGGAGAAAAGGTGGAGCAATATCGTTGGGCCAGAACTCGAGATCAAACCATTTTGCATATATTCTTGGAAACTTGGTTTGTATCCGGTATTGTACCACTTCGCTTCGATTAGGAACGTCTTAAATAAATCCGTCCACTAGGAAAAAAAATCAGCATAACATCATGTTCTTATTAATAACCCATAAAATAAATTTGTAGAAAACTTACAACTTGTTTGAGGTATGGAATGACGTTAAATCCTTTGTCTCTGAGAACATCGTAACCAATTTGGTTGATCTCATTGTACAGACAAAGAAAATACATTTTCATGTATTCGGGAAGTTTTTCGACATGGTTCACATCCCATCTGATAAAAAGAAGCAAATATTTATACCGATTATAACTGATATCATGCTTAACAAAATTTCAAAAGAAGTATATATTTTTTAATTTTCTTATATTTTTTTTGAATATATATATTCATGTTTCAGTTAACATCCAATGCACTTACTTTTCGACTACATCTGTAAAGGTCTCAAGCTCCTCTAATGTACCATAGATATCGTAGATGTCATCGATGGTCGTAATTAACATGAATATTTTGGTGAGTATCTTGCGGTAGTATGAATGTTCTGGCTCGTAAAATATTCCAATGCTCCCAAAATAACTCTCTGTAATTCGGTTTCTCACAAAATCAAGTTGTTTCATAAGCCCAGTGCGGTTCCACCAGCTACATTAAAGTTGTGACAAGAACCTGATTAATTATTAACTCATATAAAGTATATATTAGGTAAATTTCATACTATTATTCATGTTTACCTTTTTAAATGAATATTTTCAAAAATGCTTATGTATAAGATTCCATTAAAGAGGTAAAAAATATTTATGCCCTTGATTTATAAATATAAATAATTATTTAAATAAATAAAAAATAAAAATAGAAACATAAAAAAATAAAAAAAATATATTTTTTAAGTTTTCGAATTATACCTTTCCAAATTCAAAAATTTGTATAATTTTTTTTTTGAATTTTTCAAATTTTCATATTTTCTTTTTAAAATTCAAAAATGTTTTTTAAAATTATTTTAAAATTTTAATATTAAGTATTTATTTATATTTTTATTACAATTCTAAACCATACCATCCAAAACTCTACCCTTCAAATCTAAACACTAAGTTTAGATTAGTTAACCCTATGGTTATAAGTTTCTATTTACATTTTTAAAACTAAAATTAAATATGATTAAGGTAAAGATGAAAAAGTGTACTAAAAAATTGTTAGTTTTGACAATTTCTGGTATATATTTCACTTTGAGAGGTATGAAGCCTGACTTTAAAATTACTTGATATATTACCTAGACATTAATTTAAGCTCTTCTTGATAATTAGCTTGCACCACGTTGAAATCAAGTGCTGCCAACTCTAGCAAGAGAGGATCCATGTCATGCCTGCTTCCGTACACATCTATGTACCATCTTGCTTCTAATCTCCTCATGCTCCAGTGGTACGGTTTTTCTATTACTCGTTTCACCATCTCTAATATATAAGCTTCATCATCATTTCTACAAATAGTTTTGCTATTTTCTGCAACAAACTTGCATAATAGCTTATATGCATAGGTTCTAGCCTCCTTGAGTTTAAACTCCGAATCCATTGAAAAATAAGAAGCTTCGTATAAAGATAGTAAACCCTTAATATTTTTGCATAAAGTTTTTCTGAATACTCCGGTCACAGTTTTAAAAACGTCGAAATCATCTGCAAAATGAAATACAAATACTATTTTAAGTACCTTTAAATAGAAATAGAAATAGAAATAGAAATAGTATATTGAAATGTTACTTGATTTGTCACATAAGTACATAACTGATTTAGAAGTTATTAAATTATAGGGAGGTAATATGTAATAACCTTGCGACACATCAAAACCATGTTGCCTTAGAAGAAAAAATTCAAGGGCTGTAGCATGAAGATCTTTTGATTCCCTCTCAATTTCGCCGCGATTTTCATGAATATTTTTCAAAATATTATGTATTTCTTGTTTATAATGATACGAGATTCCGAGTCTGTGCAAAACATCGATCATTTCCAGCTGCTCAATCGAATCTTTAATCTCAACAAGTGTTGTCCTCACCTCTTCCTTCAACACTTTAGTTTTCTCCACGACTTCAGCTTCTTTCTATATAGTTAGAGATTATTATCAATGTTTGGATCGAAACTTTGACACAAATTGGATATATCAATGTTTGGGTAATCACCTAGTTTCTCTAATATACATATGACATAAACCAACCTATTAATTACTAAAAGATAGAATGAAACATGCACTTATAGTTATATTAATATTAATTACCGCATATATATTCTCGACCGAGAGGAGATATTGATGACCCCATAGAGACGGACGATAGTTGGCGGAGCGGCGGATGGGGACAGTCTGAGCCGAGGTTGCTTTGGGGACGGCCTTGCAAGGAAAACGCTGCGTGTTTTGATGACGAGCATTGCAATTAAAAACTGAGCTAATAGAAATACTGTGAGTAGCCATTGATCAAATTTGGAAATACAAGTTAAAAAAAAAATTTAGTTTGCTCCTCTTTTTTTCTTATGTTAAGCATTACACTTGATTTGCATTTATAGAAGAGGATGCCGAGAAAGTGGTGTACCATTAAATCAATAAGTTGATATAATATATATGGATGTGCTCATTTTTTGGGACAACACACACATATATATACTCTTAAAGAGGACAATATAAAACCTATCTGGCTGTACTCACAAAGTTTATAAATTGAAGTATAAAATAAGTTTATACAATGATAGTATGTAATCACAAAGTTTATAAATTGAAGTATAAAATAAGTTTATAAAATAAATTGAAACTATACTGGACAACATATATATAACCAATGCTTATAAATGAAGTATAAAATAAGTTTATACAATGATGTAATTTAATAAGTTTTTAAAATGAATTTCTAGGACAGTATAGTTTCAGATTCAGTTGACCCAACCCTTGTGATTACAGCCAGAAAAAAATTAAATATAGACATAAGTACTACCGATTATTAGTTTGAACTAAATTGTTTTATCTTTTTATTAGTCTCCAAGAAGAAGAACAAACATAAACCGAACACCCAACTAAACTTATGGTAGTTGGCATTTGTTTAAGGTAATATTCCATAAATATACCCCAACTAGCAGCTGTTAAGCTTTTTCAAAGATAAGTATTCTAATCATAAAACTCGTGGAATTTCTTTGTTTAACATGTGTGTTCTATGCAAGAAAATTATTCTAACCATAAGACTAGCGCTGTTTTCGTTATATATTTTAAGTAATTCAAGTATCTACTTTTTTTTTTTTTTGTAACGACAAACGGCTATTCTATTACTCAAACTTGAGGTGGTCTGGGTAACCAGACCGGAATAGAACAACTAATAAAAAGTAACTCCCTATAGAAGGATCTAGCTGTCATAGCTAAAAAATCTGAAAACTGGTTGCGCGCTCGAGGAACATAAGAGATTTTGAAGTCCGGAAAGCAAATCAATAGCGTTTCTATCCTCTCCAGTTCCGTAGCAAAGCTTGGCCAAGCGTGAGGATCATTGATCATAGCAATCAGCTCCTTGCAATTTGTACCGAAGCTCTGACATGTCGAATGTTGAAGCATATTCTCCATCGCCCATCGCAGTGCTTCTACTTCCGAATGCAACGCTGATTCTCGTCTAGGTATATTTCGTGTTCCCATGAGTTGACTATTCCCACCACTGTCCATCCAAACCCATCCACAGCCACTAAATTGATCATGGCCTGTTCAGGATCCATCTATTAAGCAGATATTACCCAAGCTTAAGACTTGGGATTCCTCGTCATTGTTCCCTTGTATCACTGATGGCACCACCTCGTTTGCAGAAAACCAAGCATGGCATTCACTCTCAACATATCTTACTAGTTCCAGTGGATCCCTATCTATTCCCCTAAAGAGTTTATCATTTCAAGTCTTCCAAATATACTAAATTATCAAGGGATATGGATCTATGTCTTGTTCAGGTTCAATTATGTTGTTTTTCCTCCAGAATATGTAGTCCATGTTCGCATAGATGCTTGGTACTGGAAAGATATCTTGACTCGTTGGAGTTGATGATAGTGCCCAAATTTGTAAAGCAAACGGACATTCAAAAATAGCATGGGTTACAGATTCCTCTGGTTCACCACACCTTGGGCAGTAGTTATCACATCTCATATTCCGCCTTACTAAATTCCTTGTTACTGCCACGTGTCCAGTTAACAATTGCCATATAAGATGGCAAATTTTCTTTGGCGCCTTTAGCTTTCAAGCAAAGGCTTGAAGCTTAGTCACACTTGGCTATATCACTTTATTTTCTTTTTTCTCCTTGAGGAGATTCTGGACTACCCAATATTCGGATTTGATCGTATATTGTCCATTCTTTGTGTAGTTCTAGCAGAATGTGTCCCGTCGATGAGTCGTACTTATGGCCAAACTCCTAATAAGAGGTATATCGTCAGGGTTGACATATTGTTCCAGCAAGCCAACATCCCATGTCTTTGATTCCTGATTAATAAGATCACTGACCCTCATATTTGGATTCATAATTGGTGCCATAGGTGTAGCTGACCTAGCAGGTGTTGTTGGGATCCATGAATCCTCCCACACTTTTACTTCATATCCAGAGTGTATCTTCTGTCTTATCCCCAGTAACAAAAGCTCATTTCCCGCAGAAATGCTACTCCACACATAAGAAGGATTGCTTACAAAATTTACTCGTAAAGGTGAGCTCATCCTGTAATATCTCCCCTTCAGAACTCTGGCCACCAGCGAATCATGGTATTGTACTAGCCTCCTTAATTTTTTTGCCAATAGAGCCAGATTAAACTCGTGGATCATGCGAAATACAATCCCACCCTCCTCTATTGGTAAACAGACCTTTTCCCATTTTGACCAGTGTATTCTTCTTTTTGGGGGATTAGAGCTCCACCAAATTGTGCAATAACACTGGCAAAATTTTCACATATCTCCAATGGAAGAAGGAAAGTAGACATAACATATGTCGGAAGAGGAAGTAGAATGAATTTGATCAGCACCTCTTTTCCCCCTTTCGAGAGCCATCTACCTGTCCATCCATTCACTCTATGCATCAACTTGTCTTTAAGGAAAGAAAAAGGTTTGCACTTAGAACCGCTAATATCTTCTGGGATACCCAAGTAAGACCCCATCCCTCCTTCATTATGTATACCAAGTGCATCTTTAATTTCCTGCCTGGTGGTTGCATTAATTCGCTTACCAAAGAGTAAGGAATATTTATCAAAATTGATGCTTTTCCATACGTCCTGACTACTTTCATTACTTCTTCACATTCACGGGGCTCCGCCTTACAGAAGAAAAGGCTATCATCAGCAAAGAGAAGGTGGGATACCGATGGAAAAGCGCGTGTGACGCGCATCCCCGTTATCTTTCCTTGGTTCTCTGCGTGATTGAGAAGGCGAACGAGCGCTTCCGTGCATAGAATAAAAATGAAAGGAGACAAAGGATCTCCTTGGCGTAGACCTCTTCCTGGAATAATATTTCCTCTCGGCTGCCCATTCATGAGAACTTTATATTGTACTGATGTAATGCATCTCATTATCCAGGTAATCCACGTTTCCGAAAAGCACATCTTTCTCATGACAACTTCAATAAACGACCATTCCATCCTGTCATATGCTTTTCTCATATCCGTCTTGATGGCCATTCTTTTATTGCGTCCGCTTGGCTTAGTCCTAAGTGCGTGAAACATCTCCTGAGCAATCATAATATTATCCAAAATCTATCTTCCAGCAACAAAAGTTGACTGAGTTTCCGAAATTAGACCTTGTAGCACTTTCTTGAGTCTCTAGCATAAGACCTTAGAGATAATTTTGTAACTTACGTTACATAAACTAATGGGCCGAAATTGAGCCATTTCATTAGGCTTTGTTGTCTTTGGGATGAGACAAATATTTGTTTCATTCAGTCCAGCTGGCATTGTACCCTCGGTAAGAAATTTATTAACCATAAGAGTTAAGTCATCCTTTACTATGTCCCATATCTTCTGGTAAAAAGCACATTCATCCCATCTGGCCTCGGGGCATTTTCTGGGTGCATAGCAAAGAGTGCTAGCTTCACCTCTCATTCAGAAATCGGGGCTGTTAGACTTTCATTCGTTGGCTTCGTGATTGTTGTATGAACTTCAGATAACGCTTCTTCAATATCTTTTGAATTAGAAGACTCAAAGATCTGTCTAAAATAGCTAGTAGCAATGGCTACTAGTCCTTCTTCATCTTGCACTACTTTTCCATTTTCATCTAGGAGCTGCGTGATCTTGTTCCTTGCTCGTCTTTGCTTTGTTAATGCATGGAAATTTTTTGTATTTCGATCACCTTCCCGTAGCCAAAATACTCGACTTTTTTGTTTCCAGAACATTTCTTCTGTCTTAAGAGCATCTGAAAGTTCCTTCAAAGCGGCTGCGATCTCCTCAGTTGTAGCATTATCATCTGCATACAGAGCCTCCACCTTTTCTTTAAGCTGCTCAACCAATTTTGCCGAGTTAATATTATGTTCTCTCCTCCACTCGCTCAATGCTTTTTTGCAGCTGACAATATGTCCATTATAGTCGCATTAGGAGGAAGATCAGGTGATTTCCATCCCTCTAAAATGACCTGCCGCAGTTCCTCATTATCTAACCATCTTTTGTCAAACTTGAATTTTCTTGATCTTCTCGTTGGTTTTGTGAGTATGTCTGCAAGAATCAGACGATGATTCGATCCCCATAATCTCATATACTTCACCATAGAATAAGGAAACTTATCATGCCAGTCCGCATTTCCCACAGCCATATCAAGACGACATCAAACAATTACTCTTCCTTCTCTCTTTCCAACCCATGATAGCATATCTCCAATATATGAAAATTCTAACATCCCACAATCGCTTAGCATTTGCTTAAAAGGTAGAAAAGAACTATCACTGCGCTGTCTTCCTCCTTCTTTTTCATTATGAGCAGTGATTTCATTAAAATCTCCTATCATAAACCAAGGTCCAGTTCTTGTTATTGAGAAACGCGTAAGGCGTTCCCAAACTTGATCTCTTCTTTCTAGTACAAGATCCCCATAAACAAACGTCATATAGACTTTTATTCCATCAATGATTGCCTCAATCTCAATTATTTTGTTATTTGAAAATAAAACATTAACTTGAAATTCATCTATAAAAAACAAAGCTAAACCTTCGCTGAGACCAAGTGGCTCAATGGTAAACAAATGATCAAATCCTAAGTCAGCCTGAATGTTTTGCAACAGCAGCCTCCTATTCTTCGTTTCAGAAAAGAACACAAGTCCTGGGTGATGCTTTTGACACATCTCCGTAAGGCGTCGAACTGTGAGGTCGTTCCATATCCCTCGACAGTTCCAACTGATTGTCTTCATGGATGATTTGTGGAGGTGTTAGTGGACCCCTCCATACCATCACCTTTGCGAGTTGCACTCTTCATGCTCTTAATACCACCCATGTGCTGCTTCCGCGAATGGATTATCTCCCTATATCCAGAGCCTAAGGGTGTTTAGTTTGGTGTGTAATATCCAAACCATTCATCTAGGAGTATCAAGAGATCATCCATCCCTCTTGTGTCACCATCCAATCCACACGCCTTGAAGGACTTGAGTCTTTTGATTCGTTCTTGCAAGGATTATCCATTCCCATCAACCAAAGAGCATCCTAGGGACGCATCAATGTGTTGTGTTAAACGGACCATGACGTTCTGAACAGGCTGTTCTTCTTTATGAAAGATATGGGAGGTTACTTTGTCTTGATCTTCTTGGGTAGGCGCAACCGGTTCTGATTCTTGATGCTGTGTTTCAATGGATGGACGTGCTGTGTTGGTCCGTTTGGTTTGCTTCTCCACACCCATCATTACTTGTAACAATGCCTCCTTAACCTTTTCACTGAATAAACAGAAGTGTTTATCTTCTTTAAATGGCTTAGAGACTTCTTTCTTCTTGCTGTAACAGATTGGTTTCTTTCCATCAAGACTTTCAATCTTCTTCTCCCACTCAAGGTAGGCATCCGGATCAGCCTTGCTATGGAATGGGGGTATCTTGATCTTCAAACCAGCAAGCTCATTTCCCTGGTTCATCCTTCTCTTGGGGACACGCCTATGTCTTCTTGAGGAAGAACTGAGGTGCTCATACTCATTGTCAGTCTCCTCATAACCATCATGCTCTTGGCGAGTTGCATGAGGTCTCTCCTCTCTCCTCTCTCTTTCTCTCCTAGTCTCTCTGTTTGGTGCTTGACTAGTAGCTCTCCTAATGTCTTCTCTAAGCTCTCTCCTGATGTCATTGAGGTTGGTCCTCATCATCTTGGTCATGGTTGCTACCATGTTTTGGTTAAGTTGAGCCGACATAGCCTCCATGAGATACTTGTCCTTCCTGGCGAGTGAAGCTTCTTCTTCAGACTCGGCTTCCATGCTTCCTGCACGCAAAGGTAACCAAAATAACCAGTAAAAGGTTTCTAGGGAACAAGACAAGCAAAAAGGAAAAAGACTACGCTTTCTTGTTCAAACCCAAAGATATTCGAGACTTTCCTCAATTTCGAGACTTAACTGCACAGATGCTTTGATATGATCCTTGGTGAGAGGATCACGTCCCTGAATGCTCTCCAACGATTGTGTTGATGTGAAAAGCAATGGATTGAGTTGATACTTCTAAGAGTTGCGGAATTGCTCTCAGACTATCGGTTTGTGCTCGCAATGTAAGGAAGAATCCGAAATACACTAGACAAGCTTTTTGATCAAACAGGATTCAGAGAATACTTGGGTTTTTAGAAAAGAGTTTGATGCTTTATTCAGGATTTTCGACCAGAATATAAAGAGAAGAAGACTGTACATGCACAGCTTCTTGGAAACACACAAAACAATTAAAAGAAAGACTAAGTTCAAACTTGAAAATAAGAAAAGACTCTTGGTGTATTCTTGCACGAAATTAAGGATAGAAAATGGGCTTAGATTCATCAAGAGGCTTTTGTATAAGTGTTGTGTCCAAGCCTCATTAAAAACCTTGTTTGGAAAACCCAATGGGATAAACCCAAAACAAGGAAAAGAGTGCAAGTCACAACACCTCTCTTGATGAATGTCTTAGGTGGCTTGAATCACAACCAGAGTGGTTGGATAAGCACACTCTAGACTGCCCTGAATAGTGTGTAAAAGTTGATGAAGAGCTTGCTGGAATTTCGCTTGTTTAGATCTAGTCATTGGACCAACGGGTACATTTAGATCCTTGTCCTTTGTATCCTCAGGTTCAAGCTGTTCTTTAGCTCCATCTTGGAATTCTTTTAGCTCTGGTCCAAGCTGTTCCATCTCCTTAGTTCCATTGCTTTCTAAGATCACATCATCCTCTCCCACTTGAGAAGGATTTGACCTCAAATCCGTTTCATCTGCATGATAAGGAACTAAATCAGTAACATTGAAGCTTGAACTCACATTATACTTACCTTGAAGATCCAGTTGATAGGCGTTGTTGTTGATCTTCCTAATAACTTTGAAAGGACCATATAATCTAGGCATGAGTTTGGATTTTCTTTCATTAGGAAATCTGTCCTTTCTCAGGTGTATCCAAACTAGATCTCCTTCTTCAAAGATCATTTCCTTTCTTCCTTTGTTAGCTTGCTTGGCATAGAGTTTGGTCTTGTTCTCTATATTGATCCGTGCCTTCTCATGTATCTGCTTAACAAGTTCAGCTTTCTTTTGTCCATCCAAGCTAACTCTTTCACTTAAAGGTAAAGGCATTAGATCCAAAGGTGATAAAGGATTGAAACCATAGACGATTTCAAATGGAGAGAATTTAGATGCAGAATGTTTAGCATGGTTATAAGCAAATTCTACATGTGGCAAACATTCTTCCCAAGTTCTAAGGTTCTTTTTAATCAATACACGCAACAAGGTAGACAATGTTCTATTGACAACTTCAGTTTGTCCATCAGACTGTGGATGACAAGTAGTAGAGAAACACAGTTTAGTCCCTAGCTTAGACCACAAAGTTTTCCAAAAGAAGCTAAGAAACTTGGTATCTCTATCAGAAACAATTGTCCTAGGCATGCCATGAAGTCTAACAATCTCCTTAAAGAACAAACTAGCAACATTCACAGCATCATCAGTCTTATGGCATGGAATGAAATGAGCCATTTTAGAAAACCTATCAACTACAACAAACACAGAATCTTTTCCAGTCTTAGTTCTAGGTAATCCAACAACGAAATCCATTGAAATGTCATGCCATGGATGCAAAGGAATTGGTAAAGGAGTATACAGACCGTGGTTTTGGATTTTGGACTTAGCCTGTTTGCAAGTTACACATCGTTCACAAGTTTTCTCAACATCTCTTCTCATGTGTGGCCAGAAGAAATGTTCTTGCATTACTTTCATTGTCTTAGACACGCCAAAATGTCCCATAAGTCCACCTGCATGAGCTTCTTTGACAAACAGATCTCTCAAAGAGGAGTTAGGCACACATAGTCTATTTTCAAAGAAGAGAAAACCATCACTCTTAAAGTACTTACCACGTCCAAACTTTTCACAAGAAGCATATATCTCCTTAAAATCAGAATCAGTGGTGTATAGGTTTTTGATTTGTTCAAATCCAAGTAACTTGGTTTCAAGAGTTGACAAGAGGACATACCTTCTAGATAGTGCATCAGCAACTATGTTTTCCTTACCTTTCTTGTACTTGATCACATAGGGAAAGGTTTCGATGAATTCAATCCACCTGGCATGTCTCTTGTTTAGTTTTTGTTGTCCTTTGAGGTACTTGAGAGACTCATGGTCTGTGTGGATGACAAACTCCTTAGGCCAGAGATAGTGTTGCCATGTTTGTAAGGCCCTGACAAGCGCATAGAGTTCTTTGTCATACGTTGGATAGTTGAGAGTAGCTCCTCCCAGCTTCTCACTAAAGAAAGCTATAGGTTTCTTCTCCTGCATAAGCACAGCACCTACACCAACACCAGATGCATCACATTCTATTTCAAATGTTTTAGAAAAGTCAGGGAGAGAAAGAACTGGTGAGTTCGTAAGTTTCTCTTTCAAGGCTTGAAATGCTTCTTCCTGTGCTTGTTCCCACTTAAATCCCACGTTTTTCTTGATTACTTCAGTGAGTGGTGCAGCCAAGGTACTAAAGTCTTTGACAAATCTTCGGTAGAATCCGGCTAACCCATGAAAACTTCTTACTTCTCCAACTGTTTTGGGACTTGGCCAGTCCTTGATAGCTTTGATCTTGTCTTCATCAACCTGGATACCATCTGCACTCACAACAAAACCTAAAAAGACAAGGTTATCTGCTCCAAAGGTACATTTCTTTAAATTAGCAAACAAGGATTCTGTCCTAAGCACTCCTAAAACTTTTCTAAGATGTTCAACATGCTCATCCAAGTTCTTACTGTAAATCAGGATATCATCAAAGTAAACCACCACAAAATGTCCTATAAATGCTCTTAGAACATGGTTCATCAATCTCATGAAAGTGCTAGGTGCATTAGTTAACCCAAATGGCATTACCAACCATTCATATAACCCTTGTTTCGTTTTAAAGGCAGTTTTCCACTCATCACCCTCTTTCATCCTAATCTGGTGATACCCACTTTTTAAATCAATTTAGAAAAGATATTTGAGCCATGCAATTCATCAAGCATGTCATCTAGTCTAGGAATGGGATGTCGATACTTTACAGTGATATTATTGATGGCTCTGCAATCGACACACATTCTCCAACTTCCATCTTTCTTTGGCACGAGCAAGACTGGAACTGCACATGGGCTCATACTCTCAACGATATGTCCTTTTTCCATAAGCTCAGTGACTTGTTGTTGTAGTTCCTTGGTCTC
>CAJHQQ010000986.1:0-125529 GCA_905132885.1 Moricandia moricandioides | reverse complement strand
TTATATCATTTAAATTATTTGGAAAGTGATGTTAACTAGTTATTGATTTACCTAAAATAATTTTAGGTCTAATTAAAATAATTAATAATTAAAAATCATCGACCAATAAAATATTAACAATTTTTTAAAACTTTACTAATGATTGACTCGCCAGAAAAAGTCACTTAATTACTTCTCAATTAACGTATATGACGATACGGGTTTGACTTTTAAAATTCTTAAGATAATTATTTCTAATCAGGAGATTTGACAAGAAACTCATTAGATCCTTACAGAACCCCCCACACAAGTTTCTAGAAAGTTTTTTTTTCCAAAAGGGGTATTGTAATTTAAAGAGAATCACTACGTGGAAGACTGTTACTTTTTGCAGAGCAAACGTAGGAGTGATAACCATGCAAAATAGTTTTGTGTAAATGGGAATTTGGTGAAATGAGAATTCTTGAATTATATAAATATTCAGTAACTCTCCGCCATCAACGACTAATGGGTTTCCGACGCTACTTCACTCGGTTCGTGGGCCCCATTTCGTGCGAAAGGCAGTAATTTGCTTTTATGATGTTCGAAAGACTTGTTTACCGACCGTGCAATTACCACCTGACCTTTCTCCGTGCTTTGGCCTCACTCGTACGATATCGCGAATCACTTTCCGATAGGTCATCTATCCTTCCACTACTCCGACACAAGCACGCTAACTCGGAGTTCTAATGGATTTGTACCGGAAAAAATTAAACGCACGTTGATAACATATGTAGCTAAATAAATTCTCTTAAGTTTTTTCACATATACCATAAATCGGGATGTTACAATTCACCCCACTGAAAAAGCATCAAGACAAGTCTCAAGACGCCTCGCGGGTCAAAACTAGGATGGCTAAGCAGCTCTTATACCAATTGTAAACGCCAAGATCGCCCACGGCTAATAGGTCTCTCAAGCCCGCTCACTCGGCCTGTGAGCTTCATACCGTGCGACAAGCGGTGCATTAATTTTGATAATGCTCGCAGAATAACATTTTTCTTATTTAAATGAAAATTTGATGGTTCCATGAAAAAGTAGGCAAATGTTACAAACCCATCCATAGCTGACCCATCCACGGCAACCCATCCACACGACTGTTGGAGGCTAGAGAAACCATTTGAATTTGAATCTTGGAGTCTTTGGGAGTGATCCCCTCTGGTCTTGTGTCAGTCCCTTTGTTTACTATTCTATTTCTTCCACTACTCCAACACAAGCACGCGTAACTCGGAGTTCTAATGGATGTGTGTCGGAAAAATTAAGTGCACTTTGGTAACATATGTAGCTAAATCAATTCTCTTAAGTTTTTTTACATATACCATAAATCGGGATGTTACAATCCTAGTTTTTCCACCCAAAGAGCACCACGACAAGTCTCAAGACGCCTCTCGGGTCAAAACTAGGATGGCTAAGCAGCTCTTATACCACTTGTAAACGCCACGATCGCCCACGGCAAATAGGTCTCTCAAACCCGCTCACTCGGCCCGTGAGCTTCATATCGTGCGACAAGCGGTGCGTTAATTTTGATAATGCTCGCATAATAACATTTTTCTTATTTAAATGAAAATTTGATGGTTCCATGAAAAAAGTAGGCAAATGTTACCAAATCCATCCATAGCTGACCCATCCACACGACCGTTGGAGGCAAGAGAAACCATTTGAATTTGAATCTTGGAGTCTTTGGGAGTGATCCCCTCTGGTCTTGTTTCAGTCCCTTTGTTTACTATTATATTTCTTATCCAGATCTAGATTAGTTTGCTTAAATATGTTTTTAGTAAAAAATCACAAGTTAAGGAAAATAAAACCCTTTTTTACTCTCTCTCTCTCTCTCTCTCTCTCTCTCTCTCTCTCACACACACACACACACACACACACACACACACTCACTTATTCTTGAGATGTTCTTTAGTGTTCCTTCAATTTCTAACATGATATCAAAACTCTTTAGCTCCTGTACACTTAGTTTCTTTTGCAACATCGAAACCCTTTACTCTTTCTTTTTGTCGATTTCATTTTTCAAATTCTCACCAGGAAAACTCTTTTATCCAATGGATTTGAAGTTGTTTCTCTTGGTTCTGCTTACACCAGCACCTGATTTCTTCTCGATTACTTCTGGTTCCTAGTTTGTGAGAGGTTCCCTTGGTTCCTCTCTATTCGAGTTTCAAAATTTAAAATTCTTGTGAGTTTAGTCTATTGTCCAACGGTCCATAGCCAAGAAAAATGGAGAACTCAAAGATGGTGACCATATCTTTGATCTTGAAAGGGGTTAATTACCTCCTATGGTCAAAGATGTGAAGAATGTCTTTGGTGGAAGAGGCTTATGGGGTAACATCACTTTATGAGAATTCCTAAATCAAATCACTGAAGGAGAAAATGGAAATGATATTGTGGTGTACATGAAGGCAAATAGAGTCAAAAAGACCTCATGGTACTGTCTGTTATCCAAAGCTTCACTTCATGTTCCTATAATGGAGGCATATTCTTACTGTGAAATCAGAAATGAGCTATGGAATACTTTGCAAAAGTTTTATGGAAGCATATCCAAAATTAGTTGGGTCTTTGAGGTGAAGAAGGCTCTAAACAGCCTGAACCAGGATGACACGGATTTTACCCAGGATTTGGGAAGTTTAGAGCCCTTTGGCAGAGTTATAGATGTTGAGACAAAGCACCATTGACCCATCCATTTTGAATGAGAGGGGTGAGCAAGAAAAAGTCATTGGTATGCTCCTCACTTTTAACCCAGCCTTCAATGATCTAATCAAGCATATTTTTAAAGGCAAAGAAGCTGCCAAACCTTGTAGTAGTGTACTCAAATCCAAAATGAGCAAAGCTCATTGGGACTGTTTTGTCGAAAATGAGAACTAATCATAGCCAACAAGGTTGAGAAAGTTGAAGAAGCTACTGCTAACAAGGTGTTCTTCAAACCAGATGGCTCCAACAAGCAAGGAGATATGTGTATTACTTGTGAGCACTGTAAGAAACCATGCCACTCCAAGAGAAATTGTTGGATACTCCATCCACATTCCAGGCCACCCTCCAAGTTCAGTCAAACTAGAGCTCATGAAGCAAGGACTCATGAAGCCACGCTATGGTGTTTATTTCTCATGTTGTGGGAGCTACTTCTCAGCTTCCTACTGATGATGTCTTCATCCGTAAGTCACACATTGAGACGTTCATCAAAGTACTCAATGCAAACTCTGGTAACGTTAGTAATAAATGTTTAGATGCATTATAAGCTGATAAACCCTTGATTGTAGATTTAGGAGTATCCCATCATATGATGAAGAATTCTAGTCTCATTAGCATTATGGAAACTGCCTTATGCGATGTTGTGATTGAAAATGTTAATATGCTACATATTAGAGGTGTAGGGAACCTGAAACTGTTTGGAAAAGAGTCTAAAACATTTTACATACCCACATCTGCTTCTAACTTACTTTATGTTAAGAAGACCACTACTAATCACAATTGCACAATTATTTTTATGTTTAATGATGTTCACTTTCAGGATATTAAAACTAGTAAGGTGTTTGAAAAGGGTGTGAGCAAAGGGACTAGATGTGCTTGCAGACACCAACCTTAAATCTGATTTACCTACTTCTTTAGTTCCCTTCATGTTTCAGCTAATTACGTATCATGACATGATAGATTAAGTCACCCTCATTCTTGTCCCTTGGGATTGATGTTGCCTAATCTATCTTTTAGAAATGAAAGTTGTGAAGCTTGTATTCTTGGCAAACAAGGAAAGTGATTTTTACTAAATCTATAACTACTTATGATCATTGCTTTAATCTTGTGCACTTTGACGTTTGGACGACACCTTGTGTATCTAGAGAAAACTATAAATACTTTGTAACTTTCATAGAAGAAAATTGAAATATACTTAGCTAACTTTGATTAAATCTAAATATAGGATATTAGAACAATGTCAAATCAAAAATTTTAGACTAGATAATGGTGGAGAAGACAAAGGTGCCCCCCTTAAGTATTATAATTACACAAAATAAATGGTGGCATCCAATTTTCATTTGGATCGAGTTTGTATTTACACAAAATAAATCATAAATATATGACATATTTATACATGGAAATAAATGATCAACATATATATTATATAAGTATTATTAATGTATTTTATTTAAATTGTTGTATTGGTAAATATTATTTAAAATTGCTAAGAATATCACAAGATAAGTACCATTTTGCAAATACCTTCAATCAAAATTATATTAACATTTGGGTTTACATTTTAGTGATTATTGTTTAGGGTTTAGTGGGGCGGGGTTGAATTTCTAAATGTTTTAAATATTTAGAAAAATTAGTTTAGTCTATTTTCATTATAAATTAAAATTATTTTTGAAAATTTTCATTAACTAAAGGTAAATTTGAAAAGTGGTATCAAACTTATACTATAATTGAAAATTCCCCTTATTATTTTCACAATATTGATAAATAGTATTAATTAGTTGCAAAATAGTCGCACAATAGAACTACTCTCTTATGTGAATTGTATTTAATCAATAAATCATACATTTCAATTACTTCAAAATATACATTTACACTCATTCATCTTCTAATTTTAAAGTATATGTGTCACTTATAAAGATTAAAGTAATACGTAACCATAATTAAAAGGGAAAATTTTATTTCTACCATAACTTTGATATCACTTTGATGAAAATAAACTTAATTAATTTTTTTAAGTATCACTTTGACCCGCGACCAAATTTACCTTTAATAAATTACTATTTTTCAAAAATACCTTAACTTTTTGATGAAAATAGACTTAATTATTTTTTTTAAGTATTTATAAAAAGTTTAGAAATTCAACCTCACCCCTTTAACACTAAACCCTACACAATAATCACTAAAGTGTAAACCTAGATGTTAATATTTGTTTGATAGTGTGTATTTTTGCAAAGTGATACTTAACTTATGTTATTCTTGGTAATTTCTCTACTTAAAATTGGTGATAATACCAAATTATTATGTTATACGAATTCAAAATTTCGAACCATATATCCTAAAATATCATATGATAACTTTAACAAATTTTTTGTCACAAAATAATTTTTAATGAGAAAAATGATCAAAATGAGTTTTATTAAAGAATATAAATATACATTTATACTTCTTAAATTAACTAATCTAGACTTAGGTTTAGAGTTATGAGTTAAGATTTTGGAAGAGAACTTTAATTTTTTTTAAATAAAAATAAATATTTAAATTTTTAAAATAAAAAAGCTATTTGGATTATTTTTGAGTGCTATTTGGGATAAAAACTTAGAAAAAAAAACTATTTGAGAAAATTTTCCTATCCTAAATCGTAAAACTTAAAAGTAAAAATGTAGCTTTTTGTTGGTGCACTGACATTTAAATCGTTTCTAGGATCAACATATCTCATTCCTTACAAAATCAAATCAATAACCATAATTTTCTAAATCTTAGCTACTTATTTAACCTTTTAAATGGGATCCAAAATAGGGGTAGAACGGATCTGTATATCCGGGCTTCTGATATCCACCTAAATATTATGATGTCCGCAGGTATCCAGATGTGGGTTTAGAAAAATAATTTTTAAAAATACAAAATATTAAAAAAAAAAATACAATAATAATACATAAATTAATATTTTATACAAAATTTATGAATATATATATATATATGACATATGCTTTTATTATATATATAGATATCAATGTATTAATTATAATTATTAATAAAATTAAAATTTTAATATATTTTTTAAAACACGAATCCGGATTTCCGGACAAAAAATTAAAATATCTAGTTTGGACGGTTCCAAGATTTTACTATACGAATTCGGATTCGGACACTCTGAATATCTTATTTTTAGAGCGGATCTCAGATCGGATCGGGATCCCGGATAATAAATGTCAGATCTAATCCAAAGGGATACTTTTAGGTGCGAGAGGCATAAGTAAACGACTTCTTTATCTCTCTACATCAATGACATTGCAAATAATATCCTCTCCATAAGAAAAAAGCTTACTGCAAAGGCAGAGAAGTTTGGTTATTATCCCATATGTAAAAAAAGTGGGTAGGACGCATCTAATTTTTGTGTATGGTCTTCACAAAGGTTGGAAACATTAGTCTCCTAAAGGAATGCTAGATATCTTCTAAGAAATTCCGTCTGGCTCAAGACTAAGAACCAGTGTTGCTAAATTATATCCATATATATAATCTGCAGAAAGAGGTTAGCTATGACTTGAATGTAGTAGTTGAGGCTACCCGATTAAGCGTAGAAATTCAATTAATCTGCTATCTTGGTCTTCTACTCACCACAAAAGATTATTGGAAATATTTATGCAGATTTTTAAATTTTGTAATTAAAATATGGTATATCCTCTTTTCATGAGTGGTTGACACAACCCTTGGAATTAGCCTCTTTCGCATTTGCGTCTTGTCTTATTCACTCTTCTCTTCTCTTCTTTCGCTTTACTCCACAAAAAAGGGAAAACATTACTACTTAGTCTGAGGCAGAAGATGGAGAGAAGAATCTAAGTGTAACGCATCTGTTGTTGTTGAAGATCAGTTACAATTTTCTGTGTTCTTCCTGAAGATGACAACAATAGCAGGAGGATCATTTGGAGCTACCAGCTCTAGGATCTCTATACTCACCCCCACTCTTTCATCCTCTTCATTGTTTCCACCATTAACATTGGTCTGTAATGTCTTGATTTCCATGGATTTTTGTATCTAATCTGAGTATGCTGAGTTGACACAGATTCTGTCTTGTATCTTTTGCAGCATCAGTTAGGTAATAAAAAGGATAGTCAATTGCGTTGTGCCGTGCAAGAGTCTTCCACTTCTGCTGGTAATTTGTGAAAAAGAATGTTTGGTTGGTGGAAACAGAGGAAACTAACATTCTTGTTCTCTCACAGTTGCTACTGAGAAGAAAGAAAAAGAAAAAGAAGACTCAGCAGTGGACGTTCCAGCAAAGAAACCAAAACCTGCAGCTGCGAAGGCAGCCGTGGCAAAACCGCTGAGAGAAATGATGGAAGAAGACGTGATTCCTCCCCTAAAAGCCATTCTTGAAGCTCAAGATGATATATCTGAGATTGATTTATCTTTCCAAGATGATAAGGTTTCTTGATTTTATTTTATTTTGAATTATGGTTTCTTGATTTTAACCAACACTCAAAGACAATATATCATCATACCACTAATTCATCTCTAACGTTACTTGTTTGACTGTAGCTTGAGGGTTTCTTCTTCAAGAAAGGTATTCAATATTCCTTCTGGGCCTTCTTCCCCAGTGGGAACCTCACAGGTAATGATATTAATAACATTTGGTTCAGACACTTTGTTGCTGAAAATTTGAATGGAATTATATATATGTCTTTTTTCTTTTTTTTTTTTAAATAGGAGCAAAGGGCTTTTCAATCTCCTCATACGGATCAGGTCCAAGCACAGTGGAGCCGTTTCTAGTCGACGAGAGGAAACCAACAGCAAACCACGTTGTGTTTTGGGTCGAGAAGCGCCTGGCTGCACAAGGGATTATTCCCGTTTGGAACCGATAATGTAATGGAGATGGTGTCTTTTCTTCACTTGTTTATAATAAAACAATTACATTTGTATACCAAAACTGAAGAAAAAAAAATCAAAGTCCTTCGTATCTACTAATTAAGAAACACTCTTCGTTTAAGCTAATCCATTTTCCCTAGAGATTATTCTCATCCTTGCCTTCTCAGCCTGCAAATTATAGATTTTATAATTAATTTAGAGCACTAAAAAGAAACTAAAATGACTAATATTTTAGAGCAAATCTGACAAAAATATATTTTTTTTTTATTTTGAGATTTTTTTTTTGATTTTAAACATCACCTCCAAAACTCTACTTCTTACCTCTAAAACCTAAATCTAGATTAGTTAACCAAAATAATATATATATATATATATATACCATTTAATAAAATATATTTTGATTATTTTCTCCTTAAATAATATTTTGATGACTAAATTTTTTTAGGTTTATCTTAAAGTATTCCTTAATATTTTAGTCCAATGAATAGCCTGTTTTTTCCAATCCATGGAAGTTGTGACTATAGCCAGAATAGTTGTTTGCAAAGCGGATCCAACCACTACACCGTATTGAACTATGGAATTGTATATCATTAACGTTGAGCAATGCTCGATCTTTATACATACAAAGAGATGGTATTTAGGTATGAATATATACGGAGAGTTAATGAGAATGATTTGAGGAATATACGATGGAGTGATGGAAGTCTTTCTATATCTTACATCCCCCTCAAGATGGACCACCTTTGCCGAGGCCAATCTTGTTACACAAAGACTGATGTTTGCAGCGAGGAAGAGGCTTGGTGAGGGTATCAGCGAGCCGATCAGAAGAGGTTACGTGTGTGACGCGAATATAACCAGCTTGTACATGGTTCCGAACAAAATGGTAGTCAAGTGCAAGATGTTTCTTGCAAGAGTGGAATACATGGTTGGTGGCAAGGTAGGTGGCTCCTATATTGTCGCAATAGATGGTTCGTGTAGTGACTTGCTTCAATCCTAACTCAATGATCAATGAGGTAACCCAACAAACTTCTGAGGCAGTAGAGGCGATGGAACGATACTCTGCCCCAGTCGATGAGCGTGCAACCGTAGTTTGTTTCTTGGAGGACCAAGTTATAGGATGGTTTCCATAGTAAAAAATGTAGGCTCCAGTCGAAGTATATTCATCTTTATTTCCTGTCCAATCAGCATCAGTATATGCGTGCAAGGTTGGAGTGTTATTCTTGGGAAGGAATATGCCAGTGGTCATGTTTCCAGCAAGATACTGGAGTATGTGATAAGGCCAGATATTTACTACTATTGTGCCATGATATCGGCCCTATTTATAATCTATTATATGTATTTGAATTATATTTTATAGAATTTTCAGGTTAAGGTACGTTCTGGAGAACTTTGGTGATTATGGAGCTTTTAGAAATGCAGAACTGCGCAGATGTATCAGATGTTTAGCTATGTATGGAGACCTTCCTACCGTGAGATTGAGCTGATATTTTTACAGAAGGTATATCTTTGAGTTAGATTTTCAATGCCACCGGAGATGATGGTGGTTGATGAAGGCAAATGGGTTGAGGAGGACCTCATGGTGCTGTTTCTCATCCAAAACTCTCTAGATCCACCCATTTTGGAAGCTTATTTTGAGGTCTATCTGACGGTTACATCTATAGTTATGCCTGAATTACTGAAGACTGATCCGTCTGCCTCGCAAGAGGAAGTTGTCTAGAAGATGAATGAGTGTCGATCGACGGCTAATGCTTGGTGTCGATCGACGGTGATCTCAGAAGACATGACTAACTTGTTTTATGGCCGACTTAAGCCCATAAACCATCATAAATTACCAAAATACCCATGAACGACCTTAAACCCTATTTATATGTTTCTATGTCATTGTTTAGGCACCAAACTTTATTCTATCTATTGTTCTAGGGTTAGGAGAGAAGGTAGGAACTCCTTCAGAGTCTGCCTGGAACTCCTTGGTTCTTTATTTGATTTCTATTATATATTTATTCTATTCATCTATGATTTCTGTGACAAAGATCATGTCTGAGTAGATCTCTTGTTAGGTTTAGGGTTTATTAATGGTATTGATGGATTTGCCAAACAATAGAATTGCTAGAGTGATTATTAGATCAATCAATAGAATTGTGTTTATTGCTTGTGTTCTGGTGTAGCTAACTAGAACCCTGATCATAGGATAGTTAGGCGCAAGCTAGAGCATGGTCTACTACCAAAATTAATCCTGTTGAGCTAGGTTGCTATAAACAAACGAGATTTGATTTAATTAATTTAGTGAACTTAACGAATTAGGTCATAATTTGACTCAAGAGACCATCGATCGACGCAGAATCATTGCCATCAATTGATGTAGGATCATTGCCATCGATCGACGGTCATTTCGTGTCAACAATCGAGAGCTGAGACATCAGACTTAGTCAATAGATTAAACTCGCAGCGAGAGCTGGTCGTCTTTTACATTAGATATTGAGTTATATGATTAATACCCTTAGCTTTTATCCTCTATAATACATTTGCCTGAAACCCTAGATCTAGCTATTTATTATTATTGTCTACTTACCAATCAATCAAATAGCTGCTATAGTTTATTTATTGCTTATTTATCTATTTGCCTAGCTTAATCGAGACTGTATTGAGTTTATTGTGTGCTCACGCTCCCTGTGGATTCGATCCCTAAATACTAGAATTTGACCTCTTTTGGCAAGAGTAGTTTGTAGGGTTAATTTGATAGAGTTTGCACTGAAATACATAAAAACCCTCCTGTCAGTATGCGTTTGACTCCATTCCAGTGCTCGTCGGTTGTTTTTTGCATAAACTAAGACATCTTATTCACTGCAAAAGAGATATCTGGATGGGTGAGTGAAATGTATTGGAGGCTCCCAACCGTTGCTCTATATTAAGTTGGATCTTTGAGAGGCATTCATGAGGTAAGAGTAAGATGCTTGTATGGACACATCGGAGTAGGAACCGTGTTGCAGTCCACCATCTTGTTCCTATGTAAAAGATCTGCAATATAACGATGTTGAGAAAGTAATAGGCCTTGAGAAGATTAATGAGCTTCGATACCTAAGAAATAAGAAAGTTTTCCAAGGTCTTTAAGAGAGAATCTCGTTGAGAGAGCTGTGATGAAGTCGGCGGGATGAGGCTGGCTGTTTCCTGTTAGAATTACATCGTCGACGTAGATTAACATGTAGAGGAGAACACCGTTGCAGTTTTAGATGAACAAGCTTGCATCAGCCATTGAGTTTTTGAATCCAGAGGCAAGCAAGAACCTTCGAAGCTCATTTTACCATGACCTAGGAGCTTGTTTCAGACCGTAGATCGCCTTATGAAGTTTACAAACAGCTGTGGAATTGTCTTTGTCAATGAACCCTGGAGGTTGCAGCATGTAAACATTGTCCTCAATCTTGCCTTGCAAGAATGCATGATTAACATCGAACTGTCAAAGAGGTCAATTGTGGGAAGTGGCTATGCTAAGAAAAAGACGAATCGTTGCAGTTTTAACGACGGGACTGAAGGTATCATGAAAGTCTATCCCTGGTTTTTGATTGAAACCCTTAGCAACGAAATGCGCTTTGAATCTGTCCACAGTACCATCAGCTTTCCGTTTGATAGTGAAGACCCATTTACACCCAACTACAATTACTGCTTTTGTTGGCGATTCCAGGTCCCATGTGTTATTATGAAGTTGAGAGTTGATTTCGTCAATCATAGCTTGGAGCCAACGTGGGTCTTTAAGTGCTTCTACAGCCGAAGTAGGGATCTTTTCAAAGCCAATATTAACCACAGCCTTGAGATTGAGCTTTTCAACCGGTTTTCTTGTTCTTTGAGACATTCTGGTGGGTGGTCTTTGAGGAACCTGCAGAGTTGAAGTCGAGGTTATTGCAGTTTGCTGTCATTCCAGGGCAGGGTCGGTTTGAGCTGATGGGTGCAGGGTCGTTGTGTTATCAGGAGGTCTGCTCGTGGTTGGATCAGGTGTAGGAGTTGTAAATTTCACTGGTGTAAGGATTGCTGGAGGCACGGTGGTTTCTGTCGTTGTTGTCGAGTGGTGTTGTGCTGTAGCGTTCCGTGAAGGCAACTGTACAGGAATCACTTGGACCATAGGTGCTGCCACTGATGAAGAATCTGCATCAACCACTTCATTCTGAGACTTAGAGATTAGTGGGTTAGGCAATGTAAATGCAAAAAACATACTCATGGAAAACTACATGGCGAGATGTATAGATGCGGTATGTAGTTATATCTAAGCAAAAATAAGCACTTTGTGTTGTTGAATAGCCTAAAAATATGCATGGAGTTGATCTAGAATCAAGTTTATGAGAAGTGTATGGACGAAGCCAAGGAAAACATAAACACCCAAAAATTCATAACTTTGAGTAGTTTGGAACTTGGCCAAAGAGAGACTCAAATGGCGATTGATACTCCCTAAATATGATCACTCGACCGGATTGTGAAATGGATATGATCTCAGACGGATATAATGAGAAATGATGGATAGAATGGTGACAAAAGAGGTGCGGAATAACTCTTGATACTACCGACTTCGATTGTTGCTTGATATGACACACAAGTCCAACAAAAGAAGGTTTGATAACTTGGAGATCACCTCACCAAGAAACCGAGAATGTTCTAAGCAAAGAACAAAGAGATAAGCTCATAAAAAGGGTAAAAATCCTTGCTTTATTCGTGGCTCGTAGGCCTTATTTATAGGATTACAAGTTGTAGAGATCCAAAGAAGAATGTGCTAAAAACAAGACACTGAAAATATAAACAATGACTTGACTAAATAAAGTCTTTGACTGAAACTTTGATTGCCCCTTGATATAGCCACGACCAGACTTTGAAAGGTGAAGAATATTCTCCTGATATGGGCCAAGACATTTCCCTTGGAGGCCTGGTCGAAATCATTTTTTTCCCTTAGCCAATATTTGATCGGTTTCTCCATTGGGCCCAAACAAGTCTGTTTTTGAATCTTTTTGAAAACCATCAAGCCCAAGGCTTTCTTAGAAATTTAGAACATAAATAATCACCTTTGGCATGATTTAATTGGTCGTTGTTTTATCAGAAAGAATGTTAGCCTTTTCCAGCTTCTCGGGTGGTCGAACCAGCTCGGAAGTTCGAACCTGCTTGCTCAGCTTGTCCAAGTGAGTGTCAGTCCAGCTCAGCTCGTCCAGGGTAGTGGCAGGCCAGCTCACTTGAGTATTCAGCTCATACAGCTTAGATATGTAAGTGTCATTTCGATTCAGATCGACCAGCTTCATCCGAGGCGCATCATTCCCTCCCTCTTCAAAATGATTTGACTTCAAATCCATTTCACCTGTTTCAAAAGGGAATGAATCGGACAAAAATAATTTAAAATTCATGTAAAATTCTGAGAAGGAAATTTTTGTAAAGAAACTTTCTGAATGTATAGATTGATCTCTTGGTCGCCGATGTCGAGTTTGAAACTGATTGAATCGGTTAGCTTCCAATTGAGGTAAGTGTAGAACTGGTTTGGCCGGTTTTGGAGAATGGATCATAACTTCATACTTCTGTGGCCATTTCTCCAGATATTGGTCTTTGTGGAAATTTGAGAGATCCATCTTGAACCCTATGATTATCTTTGGCTCAGGCCGCTTCTTCATTGGGCTTAAATCTTCTTCAAAAGTTTGATACTCGCAGATAGACAAACTAGGGAACCTCCGGTTTGTAAAAGTCATAATTTCTTCCTCCGTGAAGCTTTTCTTGTAATTCCAAGCCTCAGTGAATATTTGATGATTTTTCCTTCTATGAAAATTGTAATCATGACAAAAGACCTTCTGGATGTTGAGATATTCACCTTGGACAAAACCTCTGTCACTGGCAACTCCAAGGTAACCGGTTTGGACAGCTTTGTTGACCTTTGGTTCAGCCACTGATTTGATGGCCGCATCGATGCATCTCCAAATCTCAGAATGATGATCAAGGTCTATGCTTCTGTTCCTGGCACTTCTTTGAGACTGAACCTGTTTATCTTGGACACTCAAAACATAAACTAAAATACCAGGATCATACGTGCAAGTCATGTACTTGTTCAAATCAGAAATCAAAGTTTCTTTCCCTAGAACATGTAGCACACATTTCAGCCTTTCAAAATTCACATCAAATAAGTATTAAAGACCAAAAGGGTTTCAAGGCACGAAAATATTGGCCATCTTCAAAACGTGCCTATCCTCCTCAAAATCAAAACAAAAAAGAGTAAGTTCAGATTGAGAATCACTTAACAAAAGCTCAATATGTTTTTCAAAGAATGTGTTGTAAACCAAAATAACATCAAAGCTCAAAGTGACATAATTCTTAAGAAATGATCTCAACACAAGCCAAGGTCTATCAATTTCAACACACAAGATATCAAGCTTTAAAACATATTCACAAAAATCGGATTTAACTCTAAGTGATTTCTGTTCCAGCAAAGTCGTAACCATGAATTCGTCCAAGGCACAAGTGGGTGCAAAACAATTACCAGTGATCAGTGCATGTCTATAAAAACTCAGATCAAAGCCATTTTTTTGAAGACAAATGAATCCAAAGATTTTCTAGCGCAGAAAATAGGATGTTGAAGATCAAGCTCTAATGACTTTTCAAGATGATCAAAACCTTTGCTATGTTTCAAAAACTGATCAAAACTCAAAACAAGATCATAATAGATGTCATTGTCAGATTGAAAACGTTTTGATTAGAAAATTTATCAGGTTCAAACACTTGAAAAAAATTAATCATGTTTTCAAAAATAGAGTTTAAAACACGAAATTCTTTAACTTTGTCAAAACCAAAACATTTCACATCTTGAGAACTGATATTAACAAACATTTCAGGCAGAGAATTAATCAAATCAAGTTTCTCACAATGCTCTTGAATGTTTGTGGACAAAGGCATAGGAGTTGTGCATGTATCAAAGCAAATATGTTTCTCCATGTTGATGGACGTTATGCTTGGTGCTTCCTCATCAAATATTGGACCAAGTTCGTCTTCTTCATCAAAGATGGGACCTATATCATCTTCCAATGGTATCCTAGTGCCAAGAAGTGGTCCTTGATTTGGGTAGTTGAATGACTCTTCCTCAAAATCCTGTGAAACTAGAACAAGACTACTCGGATGCTCCGGTTCAAAATAGGTTAGTCCATTAGTCTCTTCATTATCAATATCAAACATAAAATCAGATTTGGAGAAGGAAGATCACATTCATCCTCAAAATTGATCAAAATTTCCAACAACTCTTCACCATATTCATCAAAAATGGGTTAAGAATCTGAAAAAAATACTTTTAGCTCTTCAAGGTTGTTTTCAGATTTACCTTTGGGTTCTTCACTGATGAATATTGATGGTTCAGCTACTGGTGAACGTGTGGTTGTGCTCTTATTTTGGATCTTGCTAAAGTCCTTGAGTGCTTTCATCATCTCCTTTTCGAAGTTGTTACAAAACTCTTGGACTTCAAACTGGCTGAAAAGCCTCCATTGATCAGATTCATGTCTAGATGATTTGAACTGCTCCATGCATCTTTGGTTTGGCATCTTCTGTGGTTTACTTGGGGTTAGACTTTCCTGCACAATAACAAACTCATCAAGAGTATTCAACAAATTTTGAGATGAAGATTTAGAGATAGCATGCTGTTTGGATTTCTCGTTGCTACTCCTCCTTTGAAGATCGATCATCTTATCCTGAAAATTCTCAACACAAAAGGTTAACATATAAGAATATCCTCACACTCTTAAGTGTTTATCCTCACCCACACACGTATTTCTCTCGGATTTTGGTGATAACAAACGAGTTTTTACTCAAGGTTCTAAGAGAGCAAATCAAGGGATCCCAATGGGCAAATCCAAGCAAACAAGGGAATTTAATCAAGATAGAAAGATAAGAGGGTTTGATTTTGAAATCCGAATTAACCACCTCAAAGGCTGGATTTTTCCTCAGTCAGCAAGCTTTCTCTTCCACCACCAATCCACAAATCAAACTTTGAATTTTTTTTTAAACCGTAGATCTTTCTTTTCTCTCTTTTTTTTTATATATCGTGGATGGTAATGAGGGGCCCAGATTTAAGAAAGGTAGAAGAAGAAGTGTTTAAAAGAAAATGAAAGATGGAAAGACAATACCGGAAGAGTGGCTCTGATGCTACTTGATACACCCTAAATATGATCACTCGACCGAATTGTGAAATGGATATGATCTCAGACGGATAGAGTGAGAAATGATGGATTGAATGGTGACACAAGAGGTGCGTAATTACTCTTGATACTACCGATTCGATTGTTGCTTGATATGACGCACAAGTCCAACAAAAGAAGGTTTGATAATTTGGAGACAACCTCACCAAGAAACCAAGAAATGTTCTAAGCAAAGAACAAAGAGATAAACTCATAAAAAGAGGAAAATCATTGCTTTATTTTGTGGCTCTTAGGCCTTATTTATAGGATTACAAGTTGTAGAGATCCAAAGAAGAATGTACTAAAAACAAGACATTGAAAATATAAACAAAGACTTGACTAAATAAAGTCTTTGACTGAAACTTGGACTCCTTGATATAGCCACGACCAGACTTTGAAAGGTGAAGAATATGCTCCTGATATGGTCCAAGACATTTCCCCTTAAGGCCTGGTCGAAATCCATTTTTTCCCTTAGCCAATATTTGATCGGTTTCTCCATTTGTCCCAAACAAGTTTGGTTTTGAATATTTTTGAAAACCATCAAGCCCAAGGCTTTCTTGGACATTTAGAACATGAATAATTACCTTTGACATGATTGAATTGGTCATTGGTTTATCAGAAAGAAGGTTAGCCATTTCCAGTTTCTCGGGTGGTCGAACAAGCTCGAAAGATCGAACTTGCTTTCTCAGCTTGTCCAAGTGAGTGTCAGTCCAGCTCAGCTCGTCAAGTATAGTGTAAGTCCAGCTCACTTTATTATTTATCTCATCCAGCTTACATATGTAAGTGTCACTTTGATTCAGCTCGACAAGCTTCATCCGAGGCGCGTCAGCGATTTCATAGATAAAATAGGAGCTGGCATACGGTTGATAAGTTACACAGCGGTAGCAAGGGAATAAGTCCAATATCCTTTTGGCATTGAAGCATGGGATAAGAGGGCTAATCCCGTCTCGACAATGAGTCGAAGTTTCCTTTCAGAAATACCATTATGCTCTGGAGTGTGTGGTGGTGTAGTAAAATGTGAGATGCCATTGGATGCTAAGAAAGCAGTAAGAGCAATGTAATCACCACCGTTGTCTGTATATATCGTTCTTAGTTTTGATTGAAATCGATTTTCCACCGACACTTAAAATCTCTGAAAAACTTGTGATTTTCTTTTTAAAAGATAAAACCAAGTATATCTGGTATAATGATCCATAAAAATAACATAGTACTTGAAATTATGGATTGAAATAAGAGGCGAGGTCCAAACATCTGAGAAGAAAATATCGACTGGTGAAGATGAGGTAAGAGTTGAAGTTGAAAATAACATCTTGTGCATCTTATTAATAGATCAAGCATTACAAGGCTTGGTTAATAAAACATTTGATGACAGAGGTAAATCAAATTTTGAAAGTATAGTTTTTAAAATAGAAATAGTATGATGGCCTAAACGAGAGTGCCAATCCGATGAAGTAGTAGGAGTAGATGAAGCATAAGATAAGGATGGTGGTTTTGATGTTGGGTTTTTAGGCCAAACATAAGTTCCACCCTTAGGTTTGCCTTCCATTCGAAGAGCTTCCGTATTCAGATCTCGAACCTGAAAGTACGTTGGAGTAAAAGTAACAGCCACACCATTAGTTGAACATAACTAAAAACTGAGAGTAGATTCTTGTCTAAAGCAGGAACATATAAAACATTATCAATAAAGAAGGGTGCTTTTAAAGAAGGAAGAGAACAAGAACCAGTATGTGATATGTTCAGACCCGAGCCATCACCAAGAATCACATCATCACCACCATTGTATGGAGCATGGAGTGATAAATTGGCTAAGTCAGACGTCATGTGATGTGAGGCACCGGTGTCAAGCAACCAGGTAGAGGAGTCACCATTAATCATTGCAACATGAGCCCTTGGCTGCCATGATTGAGGAGGAGGAGCTTGCTGCCACGGCTGAGGCGGATTCCATTGGGGTGTGGAACCTGTTCCACGTATCATACGAAATTCAAGGCAATTTTTAGCACTGTGGCCCTGATACCATATTGCTCTGATAATAAAAAAATAAGGATCTTCTATTGGTCTGATACCATATTGAACTATGGAATTGTATATCATTAATGTTGAGCAATGCTCTATCTTTATACATACAAAGAGATGGTATTTAGGAATGAATATATACAGAGAGTTAATGTGAATGATTTGAGGAATATACGATGGAGTGATGGAAGTATTTCTATATCTTACACACCACACCACAGTCCTTTTCGGTTAATCTCGCTATTGAAAGCAAAGTAAAGTCTAACCGGAGCTCCTACGAGATAATAAGACACCACGTTGTTCCAAGCTCCAATGTGTTGCCACCCACTTCCCCTAGCAACACCATTAAGCACTGCAGTAAATCCATTGAGGATGAAGGAAAGACAGAGCAAAGGAGATAGTTCTGCGACATAGTCCAAAACTTCTTTGCTGTTTCTGAATGTGTAGGCTATGATATTCCAGCACGTGAAGAGAAGTGTGCCGAAGAAAATTGACTCTATCAGTCAGAGTAAAGACCTGCCAATATTGATACCCTAGCAACTTAAGGACTCCCAGCTCCCAAATTGTTTGCCACGCGTGTGGTGCAAGAAACCAATAGATGACCAATGTTGAGGAAGGAGGTTGAAGATTTGTAAGAAATCGGTTCGGTCCTGTCGGTTCAGATCAGTTTGAATCTTAGATAGTTAGACCCAATAGAGTAAACATAATCTATCAGTTGGGGTTTGAGTTGGGTTAAGGTCAGGTTGGATTCATTCGGGTCTAACCCAAAAGAATACTGATATACTATGGATTTTACCTATTTTACCTATGATATATATAGTACATTTAGAGTCTTTTATATGCATTTGGTATTGTTTTAGAGTATTTACAGGTCTATGTACTTATTGGAAGCAATTGGAGCAATTAGGATTGCCCAACAGAAACTCAGAGTCGGATCCAAATTTATAAATGGACCATCAATCTACGTTACACACTGTGCGTCGATCGATGGTGAAGTCGGCAAAAAGATTGAGAAATTGCAAGTTTTACCCAGAAATTTCATCAATTGCAAAACAAGTCCCTGCCGAAATTTATACTATTTAATAGGATTTTCGATCTTTGTTAAAAAAAGAAGAAGCTGTTAGGACCAGAAGCTGAGTAGTCGCAAAAGTAAAACCAGAGTTTTAGAGTTGAAACACATTGATATTTCTATTGGAGAGAAAGATATGATCATCATTATAGAGAAGATCTTGACATCCTTATCTCTTTACTCAGTTTATTCTATGCAATTTATTCATAATTTATTCATGTTGTTTATTTTTATGTCTGAGTTGTTCTCTATTAGATTTAGTGTTATTCAATGGTAGTAATGTATTGCTGATTTTATAGAAATTGCTAGGGTAATCTTCTTGGTTCTTTGTTTAAGTTGCTCTTAATGCTAAGTTGAATTTGATCACCTCAATCATAGAAATTAGAGTTCTATAGCGCAGGTGAGAGCCTTGTTATAACATGGAATTTATCTTAAACAATCTAAATAACTAGTAACAAACTAGAGTTGAACTAGAAGTTTAGAGTATTAATTAAACCGTGAAATCAGTATCGATGTCGTATTACTGCCATCGATCGACGCTCAGTCGAGATGCGCGAGAGTGACCTACTAAACCCTGAGGTTTGAATTCAGGATGATGCTTAATAAAACCCTAGCAATCTATTAGTTTTCATTATCTAAATCCACCTGAGAATTTTCCCTAAGTCTAATCTATTAATTTAATCCTCACAAACCAATTCAGTCTTGAAATTGCTTTTATTGTTATTGTCATAATTCATCTAGCTTTAATTCAAAAAAAAAATCTATTGTGCAATCTTAGAGTCTGTGGATTCGATCCCTAAGTACTACATTGAACCTCTTAATTGAAAGAGTAAAGTGGTAATATAAAGTTAATTTGAAAGTGATAAAAAATAAAATAAACCCCACATCAAATTTGGCGCCATTGCCGGGGGACTCTTTCTTATTGCCATTAGATTTCGTATAGAATATTGTCTAGATTTTTACTCTACTATTTGCTAAATTATTCTTTCCCTAAACCTTATGACACATGTACTTAAGGGAGAGAATATGTATTCTGGACAACAACCATCGATCGACGGAGCTCATCTGGAATCGAGCGAGGTTTGTCCACTGCTGTCGGGGGACACCCTTCCATTGCCATAAATCGATACCGATCAGCCAGAAGCAGGTAAGTACGCCTTTACTGATTATGATAATAAGAAAGTATCCTTTATAGAACCAATGAATAATAAAAGCAACGAAGCAAGCCAACTAATTGATTATCAGGGAGCTGCAATCCCCAATCAAATCACTAAATCTCCAAAGAATGAGGTAAAGCATGAATTTCTAATGCTCGAATACCTAAATCCCAGAAGAACCTATTCCAATTGGTCTGCAATTCGATTATCCGATAACCATGCTGGAAGCTCTAAACTTGATATCGATTTCCTAATTATGGCGCGAAAAAATCAGTTCAATGGTTTTCCCACTGAACACCCGAACGATCACATCAAGATTCTAGAAGACATGGTGAACGACGATTTCAATCGGTGCAAGCCTTTTCCTTTCTCCCTAGAAGGTGACGCCAGGAGGTGGCTGAACCAGCTACCACCAGGATCCTTAACTTGTTGGGAAGATATTAGAAGCGGCTTCATCAACCACTTCTTTGACGAGGAGAGATACTGGGAAGTAAGAAGGGAAATATCCACTTTCGTTCAAGGTAGCCGCGAATCTTTTAAAAACTCATGTACAAGGTTCAAAATCTACCAACTTTCGTGTCCACACTATGGATTCTTAGAAACCCAACTCATCAACACTCTCTATAGAGGACTAAACCTAGACTATCAGACCATCCTTGATACAGCCAGCGAGGGGAACTTCGGCACCCGATGCTCTGCAAGCACTAAAAGACTTATAGAAAATGTAAGTTTAGGTAGAGCTTTTGAAAAGAGAGATACCAACAAAAAAAGGAACCGTCATTTTTCGCAGAGGAGAAACACTCGTTCCGAGTTATAAAAACTCTGGCATTAGTTGCAACCCTTCTGCATGGAGATACCTTATCTCAACACTACGGTGAGGAAAATGCTGCCCCTTCCAACTTAGAAAAACAAGTTGAGTTCTCTGATATGATTAACCTGGGCAATCAACAATTTAGAAAAAGCGCTGGCAATTTCACGAGCAACTACGACACCACTGTGAACATATACGAAAGAGGTTCAAAGTCAAAAATGAACCAAGTCTTCACTGGAAACCGTAGAATAGCTGCCGACCTCAATGGAAAATCAGACCTGATATACTCAGAGATGACATAAAAATTTGACACTCTGAGCAAATTTATTAAGAGAATCCACAACAAAGTGGCAAGCAACGCTATGTCCATCAGGAGAGAGGACGGATTCTTACCTGGTAAAACAGATGCTAACCCCAGGAGCAATTGCAGTGTTGTAGCTTTGTGAGGCGGTCGACCACCTACCCCTGGCGTTAAAGAGAGCATTACCATCGATGAATTCGATAAAATCCCGACAGATGAAAAAGAAAAATCGCATTCCATCCCGCTCAAAAATTACAAAAAAGATCCTGAATTCCTTCCTCAAATTGAAACCTTAGACCAAAATGAAGATCTTGAAGAAGACATTATCGAACCTAAGGTAAATAACATAGACGTGGGAGACATCGATCGACACCCCGTAGTGGACATCGATCGACATCCCTTACTGAAAATCGATCGGCACCCTGATGATAGAATCGATTGACGCTCTGATCCAGAATCAACCAAAACGTTTAAGACAAGGATCTACCAAGCAAAAGCCCCTTTTCCGTCAAAGAACGCTAAGCAGAAGAAGAAGCAGCTAGAAAAACAATATGCAAGAAAGCGTTTGACAAAGTAAACATTAAGATGCCACTAAGCGATGTTATTCACATCTCGCTTGCTATTAAGCAATACGTAAAAGATGCAGCATCACCAGGATTCCATGAATCAGAACATTGCATGATGATGGTGTCTGAAGAGATGAGCAAAACTATTCAAGGAAAAATTCCAATTAAACTCCCTGATCCCAATAGTTTCGTTTTGGACTGCACTATTAGCGATGAGAGATTTCAAAGATCCCTCTGCAATTTAGGCTCAAGTGTCAACCTGATGCCTTATTCCGTCGCAGTCGCTCTTGGGCTAACACAATTTCAATCTACCATGGTCACACTCATTTTAGCTGATAGATTCACTAGAATTCCGGAAGGTGTACTTGAGGACGTACCCGTACATATTCATAACTGCGATATACCTCAAGACTTCATAGTATTTAAATACGAGCAATAACTTCGAAATCTCATTATCTTAGGAAGACCTTTCCTGGCCACTGCCGGGGCGATCATTGATGTCAGAGAAGGACGTATATGCCTCAACATAGGGAAGATTCCGATGGTCTTCGACATGGAAAAGATTGTAAAAAAACCTTTAATCGATGGTCAAACCTATCATATCAATTACCTTTCCGATCTAGCAGAAAACTCATTCACAGACATATGTTCGAACGAACCTCTAGAGAAAGCAAGCACATCTCCTTACGGCGACATTTATGCGTTAGAAGATCGCACTGAAGAGTACGGAAGGTTAATGGACGCCACAGAAGAAATCTTCAATGTCGATATTGACAAACTTGATCCATCAATCCCCGTCAATCGACACCTCAATATCGCCATTGATCGACATTGTACTGTGACCGACGACTGGAGCAAAGAAAAAGCACCCAAAATCGAGCTCAAACCACTTCCAGCCGGTCTTAAATATGCTTTCTTTTACGAAAATTCCTATCATGTCATCATAAATGCAAACTTGAGTAGCGGAGAACAAGCAATGTTTCTGAATAAACTTCTAAAGCACCGCAAGGCTCTCGGTTATTTGTTAGATGACATCCCGAGAATTTCCCCCGCTTTATGCATGCATAGGATACACCTTGATGATGAATCAAAATCTTCCATCGAGCATCAGAGAAGATTGAATCCTAATCTGAAGGAAGTAGTTAAGAAGGAAATCATGAAACTTCTAGAAGCAGACGTCATTTATCCGATCTTAAACAGCAACTGGGTCTGCATGGTTCATGTTGTCCCAAAGAAAGGAGGAATTACCGTGGTAAAGAATGACAAAGATGAATTGATACCTACTAGAACTGTAACTTGACACAGAATGTGTATCGATTATAGAAAACTAAACGCTGCCTAACGAAAGGATCATTTCTCTTTATCGATCAGATGTTAAAAAGGCTCGCAAGCCACGAATACTATTGTTTTCTCGATGGGTATTCCAGATTCTTCCAGATCCCCATACATCCGGATGAACAAGAGAAGACCACATTCACGTGTCCTTATGGAACATTCGCATATCGTAGGATGCCATTCGGACTCTGTAACGCCCCTGCGACTTTTCAACGATGCATGATGTCAATATTCACCGATATGATCTCGAGGATTTCATGGAGGTTTTCATGGATGACTTCTCAGTTTATGGTCCGAATTTCAAATCGTGTCTCGATAACCTGTGTAAGGTATTAGCTAGATGCGAAGAGAAAAATATAGTTTTGAACTGGGAAAAATGTCATTTCATTGTCTTGGGACACAAAGTCTCAGCAACCGGGATTGAAGTGGACAAAGCAAAGATTGACGTAATGACAAAACTGTCGCCACCCACTAATGTTACAGACGTTAAAAGTTTCATAGGACATGCTGGATTCTAGGCGATTCATAAAAGATTTTAGCAAAATCGCTAGACCCCTCACTGCACTTCTGTGTAAAGAGGTGAAATTCGATTTTGCCCGAATGTCTTGAGGCCTTTGAAAAAAATCAAATCAGCACTCGTATCCTTCCCCATCGTCCAACCACCAGAATGAGATTTGCCATTTGAAATTATGTGCGACGCCAGTGATTTCTCTATAGGTGCAGTACTTGGACAAAAGAAAGATAAAAAGTTGCACGCTATGTACTACAGTAGCAGAACTCTAGACGATGCGCAACGTAATTATGCGACAACAGAAAAAGAATTATTGGCTGTAGTATTTGCCTTCGAAAAATTTTGATCCTATCTAGTCGGTTCAAAAGTAGTAGCTCACACCGACCATGCAACATTGAAATACAATGTACAAAAAGGACGCTAAGCCGAGACTTTTACGATGGATTTCCCTCCTCCAAGAATTAGACATAGAAGTCAAAGATAAGAAAAGAGTAGAAAATGGAGTCGCAGATCACTTATCACGAATTAGAGTAGACGACGACATTCCTATAGATGATTTTTTATCCACAGAAAATGTCTACTTAGCCGAATTGACTTTCGTCGATTGTGTTAGTTTGGCGCATGAAGCGGAATCGATCGACGAGACACTAATACCATCGAACGATTGTAGCCATAAAGCATCGATCGATCTTTTCCATCCCCCTTCGATCGACAATGCATTTGAAAAGGACGATGAGTAATCATTCCACTGGATATCAACGTCAGTTGTAATCCTTTGACCCCAAATGATGATTCTCCCGGAAACAAAAATTCGAGCCGGGAGGTATGTGCACTAAACACCACCGATAGACCTTGGTATGCGGATATACTAAACTATCTTGCGACCGAAGTAGAACCCGAACTTTTTAGATGATATCATAAAAAGAAATTCTTGAGAGAAATCCGGAGATATCACTGGAATGAACCTTATCATTACAAACATTGTTCTGACGGCATATACAGACGATGTGTTGCCAAAAACGAAACTCCAGAAATATTATACCGTTGTCATGGATCCGATTACGCCGGATATTTCGCTAGTTTTAAGACAATGTCAAAATCCTACAAGCAGGTTTTTGGAGGCCGACTATGCTTCGAGATGCTCAAGCCTATGTAGCGAAATGCGATCCCTACTAAAGAACAGAAAAAATTAGCAAGAGAAACGAGATGGAAAAAAGTTTCATACTTGAAGTTGAAGTATTTGATTGCTGGAGCATCGATTTCATGGGGCCTTTTCCTTCTTCGCACGGAAATAAATACATACTTGTCGCTGTAGACTATGTCTCTAAATGGGTAGAAGCAATAGCAACTCCGAAAAATGATGCTGCCATAGTCGCTAAACTCTTCAAAAGTATTATTTTCCCATATTTAGAGTTTCGCGAATCATAATAAGTGATGGAGGTACCCACTTCATTAACAAAGTGTTCGAAAAACTGCTCAAGAAACATGAAGTCCACCATCGAGTAGCTACACATTATCATCCTCAGACCAGCAGACAAGTAAAAGTATCCAACCGTCAGATCAAAGAAATCCTAGAAAAGATGGTAAGATCAACCCGTAAAGATTGGTTTTGAAATTAGATGATGCACTTTGGGCATACCGAACAGCATTTAAAACACCATTAGGAACAACTCTATTCCACTTAATCTATGAAAAATCATGCCATCTCTCTGTATAATTAGCGCATAAAGCCAAATGGGCCATAAAAAGATACACTTTGATGCTAAATCTGCAGTAGAAAAGAGATTAATTCAGCTAAACAAGCTCGACAAAATCAGATATCACGCCTACGAGAACTCGAAATTGTACAAGAAAAGAACAAAAGCCTATTACTATTACGACAAGAAAATTATTTTATGGCATTTTGACCCAAACGATCAAGTACTCCTGTACAACTCTCGATTAACTCTATTTCCTGGAAAATTACATTCTCGTTGGTCCGGACCCTTCACCATCAAAGAAGTTACACCTTACGGGAAAATTGTCCTATTTAATCCTAAAGAATAAGATTTCATGGTGAATGGGCAGAGAGTGAAACATTATTGAGCTATAGCTGAAATCCCGCAAACTCAGACCACACGTCTAGAGGTGTCTATTCCCGAATGAAAAGTCTATTTCCCGTCAAGCTAACGACTTTAAACAAGCACTGTGTGGGAGGCAACCCACTAAATTACTAATTAAATAATATATATATATATATATAAATAATAATTAAAACACAAAACAAAAAGAAGAATTTATATATTAGCAATAATTAATTAATTAAAATAAATCTATAATAATTATCTATTATTTATGCAATTATAAAAATCTTAACTGAATAAGGAGTCACCGAGCAGATCATCGATCGATGCCCCTCAATTGCCATCGATCGACGGTCATGCGTCGAGTAGGTTAACTCGACGTGACCCTGATTCATAACCCTTTTCTCAAAACCTCCAAAAACACACACGAGTTCCACACCCGATTTCTCTCCCAACTTTTGGCCGATTTTGCTCGTTTTTTAGTCCAAACCACATTATTTATCCCCTCTCTACCTATTTAACTCTTTAAATCACTCAATCTTCAAGGTATGTTCTCCAAATCTCTTAGTTTAGGGAACTTTTAGGGTTTGAAAAAGTATCAAATATTTTGTGGTTTAACTCGGAATGTAGCTCGATTTAGGGTGATGGAGTACTATATTAGGGATTATCTAGCATCTTTACACATGATTTGCACGATTTGAGTTGATTATTTTCGATCTTGTGAACACTGATCCGTGATAGAGAATCGATCGATGCCCATGAGTCGACATCGATCCACAACCATTAGGTTATGTCAATCGACGACCATGCGGTACCATCGATCGACGGTTGCTCCTTTCTTTTCGACATTGATTCTGATTTGTGGTTTGTTTGATTATATGTAGATGGACAAGAGGATAACTAAGGCACGTTACAAGGTTGGTAGCTCTAGTGCTCCACCGCGGGGTCCTCCATGCCGAGACCCTTGGCCCAAATAAGAGGAGGCTCTACTTGTTACATTCAAAGACTATCCCAATCCTCGAATAGCGGTGCAATCGAGAGACTGCACACACCGTCCCCTGAGGGAGGAGCGGAACGACTTCGACAACCTCCATTACAATGCCTGGCTTGGCGTCACCATCGAGCCAACCAAGTTCGTTGAAAAGCAAACCTTGAAGAAGCTGAGGCTATACACCGACTTCAGACAGATGGTGCAAGAGCTTGGGTTGGGCACCATGGCTACTAAGCCATATCCTTTATATCCCGACCTGGTGCGGCAGTGTATCTCCACAGCTCAGGTGCTCTACAAGAGCCCTAGAGTGAAGGTGGCGCATGAGGCCACCCTGACCTTCGACATTGGTGCTAGCGCCTGCTCGGACGCTGCTTTCCCTGGCCTACCTACTTTCTGGGGCCTCATTAGGACTGGCCACTTCGACTCTGGCTCAGCCACCCAGACGGACGTCCGTAACCCGATGTTTCGCTACTTCTTGAAGGTCCTTGCCAACACCGTATTGTGCAAGATGGAACCTAACAAGGTTCGGGTCCAGGATCTGACACTGCTATACTATTCTGTCAGGGAATTATTTCAGCTTGACGACGAGCTCTTTCCTCCACCGATGACCGATCAGCAGGTGAACATGGGGGCTATATTTGCGGATCACCTGGCGACCCTGAAGGACAAACCTTTCAAGGGTACTGGCCCGAAGAGGAAGACGATAGAGAGCCTCTTGACACCCATCTTCAGATTTTTGGGCATTAGCTTAGAGGGAGCTTCGGTGGAGAGATGATTGCGTTTCATGGACGAGGGTCACCTGACGAGGACCCAGTGGCTGAAGGAGGGACGCTTTTGGTCCTTTTTGGATGACGTGGGACCGAGGATGATAGCACTTCACTGCGAAAGGTGACAGAATTCTCTGACGATCTACAACACCTCGTATTCCACCCAACTGAGCACCACATCCACACCGCACGACGCAGAGGAGGCCTCTGACCAGCACACCCGGTCACAGAAGCCACAGAGGACGAGCCAGCACAGCCACCTCCACCTCTCCCAGCCTTCCTTGAGATTCCATAGATCCACATACACGAACACGATGCTTTCCAGCGAGTCGTGGTGGACGCGCTTCGAATGATATGTGACAGGGTAGAGACGATGTCACGATGCCAGTGTTTCAGCCGTACGAGGACACGCGCCAGATCGCCATCAGGAGTACCACAGCAGCAGCAGCAGGCAGGACCATGATACATCCGACGAGGAGTAGTATTTTTGATACTCCTTTATCTTTTATTTCATCTCCCTTGCAGACTTATACTTATTTATTTTTCTTGTTGCATGTGAATTTACACTAACTAATTATTACTGTTTGGATTTTACTTTCACCGTGTGTTTGAGTGTCTAACAGAGCTAACCTAAAGAGAGATGATCAGAATGGTGAGTATACACACAATTCCGTCTGATAGCCTAGCATCGATTGACGCATCCTTGTTGCTATCGATCAAAGACCCTCTAACATAGCGTAAAGATATTTTTTAACATTATTTATACTATTAATTCAGTATCTATTTTATTTATGAAGGTTAACCCGATAGTTCGAATACACAATCGATCGACACCATACGTTCACCATCGATCGAGGATGATGTTTTACCATTGGTCGATGCTCACCAACCGCCATCGATCGATACACCTAACAGTGTTGGTATATTCGACTATCTCTAACACTGTTTACTTATGATTTAGTTTCTCCTAACCAACCCGAGGTGGATTACACTGGGGACAGTGTAATATAAGTTTGGGGAGGTTCGCTAATGCTATTTTATTGTTTTTGAGTTTATTTACTATTTATATATATAAGTTTTTCAAAAAGTTTTATCAAGTCAAGAAGAGGACTATGATCAAAAATCTACTATTAACTAACCACACTTTAGCACCATTCTTAGAAGATTGTTTACAGAGATTACTAGAGATACCAAAGTGGATCATCCTGCCACTATATCACACTTGCTTAGAAAGTTTGAAGGAACCGAAGCTGATTTCCAACACTAATCCTGATATTATTTGCTTGCTTTGGGATTTGGTATACACTGGATTGGATTCCTTCTGCAAGTTTGGAAAGTAAAAGTATGTGTTCTTCTGATTCCCCTCTCTTCCCCCTTCAGATAAAAACAAAAAGAGTTGAACAGCATTTGGTGGCTACAACCATTAAAGCTTGATTCATATTATCATAGAAAGAGAAAAATGTCAAAAAGAAGTGAACAGGATCTGGTGGCAAAAACCATTAGGGCTTCATGCATGGAAGCTATCCAAACATCTCAGTCAATTAAAAATATAAAATGATACTCTCAAAAGAAGGAAGACATTGACTAAGAAGAAGTGAGAATATAGAGAGGAAAGGAAACAGAGAAACTACCTGTGTGTTCAGATACTTGCAGAGGTAAGATTCTATATATCATTTGATCGATACTCCCAAGGTAAAGCCTGCACTTTTATTTTATGCAAAAAAATGAAATCAGTAGACGGGCGAGTCAGACTAGTATTCACTAAGTTGTTGGTAGAATGAATTTGGTTGCTATACTATGATATGGTATATAAAGTTCTCTGTGATTAACTTGATAGGACGTGGCTGCAAGAAAGTAAGGTGACAGTTATACTTAGACAATATGTGAGTCTTCGTTTTTCAAAACTTCTCGCACATGATTTGTTTGCTTAAGGACAAGCAAAATGTTAAGTCTGGGGGAGTTCATATACTATGGATTTTACCTATTTTACATATGATATATATAGTATATTTAGAGTCTTTTATATGCATTTGATATTGTTTTAGAGTATTTACAGGTCTAGGTACTTATTGGAAGCAATTGGAGCTTTTAGACTATTTTGGAGCAATTAGGATTGTCCAGTAGAAGCTCAGAGTCAGATCCAGATTTATAAATGGACCATCGATCGATGTCACACACTGTGCGTCGATCGACGGTGAAGTCGGCAGAAAGATTGAGAAATTGCATGTTTTACCCAGCAGTTTCATCAATTGCAAAACAAGTCCCTGACCGAAATTTAGACTATTTATTAGGGTTTTCTATCTTTGTTAAAAAAAAGAAGAAGCTGTTAGGACCAGAAGCTGAGTAGTCGGAAAAGTTACACCACATTTTAGAGTTGGAACACATTGATATTTATATTGGAGAGAAGGATCTGATCATCATTACAAAGAAGATCTTGAACTCCTATCTTTTTTCTCAGTTTATTCTATGCAATTTATTCAGAATTTATCCATGTTCTTTATTGCTATGTCTGAGCAGTTCTCTATTAGATTTACGGTTATTCAATGGTAGTAATGTATTGTTAATTTTATAGAAATTGTTAGGGTAATCTTCTTGGTTCTTTGTTTAATTTGCTTTTAATGTTAAGTTGAATTTGATCACCTCACTCTTAGAAATTAGGGTTCTATAGCGCAAGCAAGAGCCTGGTTATAACCTAGAATCTATCTTAAACAATCTAAAAAACTAGTAACAAACGAGAGTTGAACTAGAAGTTTAGAGAATTAATTAAACCGCGAAACCAGTACTATTTAGAATGAGCATCGATCGATGTCGTATTAGTGCCATCGATCGACGCTCAGTCGAGATGCGCGAGAGTGATCTCCTAAACCCTGAGGTTTGAATTCAGAATGATGCTTAATAAAACCCTAGCAATCTATTAGTTTGCATTATCTAAATCTACCTAAGAATTTCTCCTAAGTCTAATCTATTAATTTAATCCTCACAAACCAATTCGATCTTGAAATCGTTTTTATTGTTATTATCATAATTCATCTAGATTTAATTCAAAAATAAATAAATATATCATGCAATCGTAGAGTCTCTCTCGATTGGATCCCTAAGAGCATGATTAAGCTCAAGTTTCTAAACTGGGGTTCTTAACTTTTTTTTTCTTTTACACTTTTCCGTTAAGAGCCGACTCTTAGCCGAAGCTAAGAACCCCAGTTAAGAAACTGAGGTTAATGATGGTCTAAGTACTACACTGAACCTCTTAATTGAACGAGTAAAGTGGGAATATAGGGTTAATTTGAAAGTGAAAAAAAATAAACCCCACATCAAATACCTAAAACACACAAAAATATGGGAAATTTCATATCTACCATAAGTTTGGTATCACTTTTCAAATTTACTTTTAATGAATGACTATTTTCAAAATACCTTAATTTTTTAATAAAAATAGACTTAATTAATTTTTCTAAATATTTATAAAAAATTTAGAAACTCAACCTCACCCCTTTAACATTAAACCCTAAACAATAATCATTAAATTATAAACTCAGATGTTAATATATTATTTATAGTGTGTTTTTTGCATAGTGGTAATTAATTTATGCTATTTTTAGTAATTTCTCAAAAAATATCTGACAATATTTAAATAACCAAAATTTCTAAAGTTTTACTCAAAATATGATCCAAAGACATGAAAAATATCAGAAATTGTATCTGATTAACCAAAATATTTTTTTTAAAACTAAAATAGATTAAGCTATTAAGATATCCAGTATGCTAGCTTTCATGCGATTTAGCTATTAGAATCATCTATAAATGATAATAATATATAACTACTAGTAGGAGTGGGGATATAAATTTTAACCAAATCCAACCAAAATATTTTATTATTCTCTAAAAATGATTGTATAATGTATCTTCAAATAGCTGTGAAAGAAAAGGTCAAATACTTTTATTAAAAATCAAAAATTTTAGTCACTAAGTAAATTTCTGAAAAATAAAATAAATTAATTTGATTAACTGTGTCACCGAATATATTTACATATTCAAAAGATATGTGTGTGAAAGGAATCCATGGATAACCATGTTTGGTGAGCAACAATTTAAGTATGAATCATAGTAAAGAGCAAGTTTCAGTATTGTATGTAAAGAGACAAAGGGTTGACATGGTACGAAAGTATTCTTACACTATCACCTCCGGTGTTCTCTAGGAAAACAGTTGCCCATTATAATATCCTATAACCGAAGAAAAGCAAAATCTCTATGACTTGCGTCAACAGTAAATAAGAAGCCTTCAAGCAAATCAATCGCCAAACGAAGAAGTCCCTATATTCTCTTTCTTGCATTGGAGGCCTGTAAGTTTCAGATAGCAGCTTCAGTAGAGGGAAAACGAAGAGTAATTAAAAAAAACAAATAGATTGCAATGGACCTGTTCCTTCCAACTCATGCAAGCAGTAACTATAGCAAGTATGATGCCTTGCGATGTAGAACCAAAGATCACACCAATCCACAGCCCTTTACCATTAAGGTGACACCAAAATGCTAAGAAAAGTCCAACTTGAGCTCCAATGAGATAGTAAGCCACCACATTTGCCCAAGCTCCAATATGTTGCCACCCACTTCCCCTAGCAACACCTACCCAAGTATATAAAACACGTTTTGAGCTGCGAGATAGATTCTTTTCTACCATATACAAGTCGATATGGGTATCTTCTTACCACCAAGAACTGCTGAAAACCCATCGATGATAAATGAGAGACAGAGTAAAGGAGTTAGCTCTGTCACATAGTCCACAACCTCTTTGCTGTTGCTAAAGGTGTAGCCAAAACTATTCCTGGAAATGAAGAGAATTGTACTGCAAATGGTAGCCTCAAGGAGCCAAAGGCATATGCCGGCAAACACTGCAAGCCTAGCAACCTCCGGATTCCCAGCTCCCAATTCGTTTGAAATCCTTGTGCTGCCAAAGTAAAACAGGTCCCAATCGGTGTAACTAGTATGCAAAATTCTCAAACGAAACTTTGAGAGGGTTTAGGGAAATCAAACCTCACAGCAGCCGCGATACCCATTGGGATGACATAGTGTACAGATCCCATTGAAATGCTGCCATGAAGAGAACATACAACCAAGAGGATTAGAAAATAGGTTTGTTTTCTCATTAATCAAATGTTCACTGAAAATTTGATTACCAAACTGAAAGAACAGAAGTCTCAAGTTTCGGATTGGGGAGGAGTCCTGATGACAATATAAGGAGCTCAAACAACCACCATTCTAAGCTGCACACAAGAAAACAGACGCATAAAGCGAGGTGAAGCAACATGTACCAGAGATAAAGAATGAATGTTTATACCAAGTCATTGCTGCTGATGGTATTCCATATTGGAGAAACTGTTTGACGCCAGAAACGAAATCATCAGGTACAAAGCCACGAGTCTTCTCGCAAGAACTGGAGAATCTCACATAACAAGCCATAATAAAGACGTTAAACCAATAAGACACACTAATTGCCAAGGCGGCTCCATTGCTTCCGAGACCAAAAGTGTAGACCAGAATCCAGCTAACCGGTAGATGGAACAAAAGTGTGCTTAAAGCACAGTAGAGAAGAGGTAGAACCAAACCCTGAGTCTGGAGAAACTTAGTTAGAGGTTGTTGCACTGCTTGAGCGAACAAACCCGGTATAAGCCAGACCGCATAGGAGCCAGCTACTTTGGAGATGTCATGGTCTTGTCCGATAGAAATCAAGAGTTTGTCCATGTAAATCCAGAGAATCGAAAGAAGGACGCAAATGGGTACGTTGGAGGCGATTGCCGAGTACGTGAAGGTTCCGAGTTTGGCGTATTGTTTGGCTCCATAAGCTTGGCCACACAGAGTTTCAAGTGCACCCACTAACCCATACTGCACAAAAAAAAGTGCAGCATTTCAAGATTTTGAATGTCGAGTAAAAAGACACAAGTTCAAAAACCCGAAACCAAGCACAACCCTCCCTTCTTACACAAGCTTACAACGGCTCTTGTAAGAGGAGGGAGGATATGTAATTACCATGATGCTGAAGCCGGAGACGTTTGCGAAGGAGGTGGCAAGAGCGACACCGGAGAGCTGGAGCTCGCCACGGTGGCCGGCTACCATGACTGATATAAGAGGCAATAGAAACTGAGAAACGGTCACAGTAGCCATAGGTGCGGCCATGCGGCTGACGTTCTTCAGCTCCGACGTAAAATCCATCCGCGATGGCGGCATCGGATTCCCGGTGGTACACACCTCGTCTCCCAGTAAAGGAGGATCTTCCATTATCTTCTTGGAATGGTTTAGTTCGTGTCGTCGACCGTTTTTGTGTCTTTGGGACTCGTGTGAATGATATAAATTCAAGAATTGAGATAACAAAACTAGTTGTAATTTCAAAAAAAACAAAATTCAACGCTACGTGAATACATTAATTCATCATATCTTTTTATTTATTATTATAATTACTCATAAATCATTTGTTAACAATAGTTTTATTTATCGGATACTTTTTCATATTTTCCAAATCAGCGGTGTTTTTTAAATTATGAGTTTTATATTTGGCAGATTGATTTTATCGACATCACATCAAACAACAACATTTTTATCCATAGATTTGTTTTTTTTTTCTCATATTTAATCAGTTTTCAACACATTTTTCAACATATTTATATTTTTATTATATTTACTTAAATTTACATATTCACAATGTTTTTTATTTAACCACCTATTTACTTAATTATTACACTTATTATTTTACACATATTTAGATTTACTTGGTTTTCCAAAGATTTGTTTCTTTTTCTATAGATTTACTTACAAATTTAACAAGTGCATGACTCATTTGTTTACTTTTGAACATAGACGTGTTTCATTTTTAACACACGTAAACTTAATTGCATATATCCCATAAAAGGTGAATTCTGAAAATTAATGGAAAAAATATTTACAATATGTCTGAATTTCGTGTGTAATACTTTTCATAAATTGTAATAACATAATTATATACGGCTTAAAAAATCAATTCTGTGTAAATTAAATCAAACCATATGGGTTAAACCAAATTATATTGGCTAAACCGAACCAGTTAAAAATTATTTTTAAAAAAATATATTTTAGGATTACTATTACTTATTTTGTATGAGAATAAAAACTATCAAAATAATTTGTTAAATAATGACCTTAGGTAAAATGTTTTTAGTTTTAAGGATAAGTAGATTTTAGACCACGTTTCTAAACCGTGGGTTATTTTTATATACAGTTATAATCTACTGAAAATATATTTCATTTTAATTTTTAATTTATATTTTTAGATCCTTTTATTTTTTGTTAATAACTTTTAAAATGTTAATAAATTTATTTATGATATATATATTACTAAATTTAATTCAATAAATTATGCTGTTTATTTATTATTATGTGTTTACTATTTTATGAAAATTAAAAATAAATATGTGAAATTGAAAATTTGGGATTTTTTTTAAATATTTGATGTAGATGATAGTTTTTGTATAATTTCCTTGTTTTCTATATACAAAAAATATGAAAAGTATATATATAATATTAATTAATTGTAAGTATTATTTTTTTAATTCATTTGATAAATTCTAGATGAATGTTATTATGTGGTCTAATATTAGATTATACTTATAGAATATATATATATATATATATATATATATATATATAGTATAGACCTAATTTAGTTTTATTTGTAAATCATATACTGGTATAATTAATTTATAATTATATTTATTATTTATACAATTTCATATAATATTTATAAAATATAGAGTAAAATTTTTTTATAATATTTTCTATTTAAATTAAAAATATGAAAATACTTTCTTAACACGATAAGTTTTTAATATATTAATTAAATTAATATTAAAATATCTACACTGTTATTTGAAAAGTGATTTTTGCCTTTAATTAGAAGGGTAGGAATGACATGCGTTTCACGTTGATTCACTTAGTGAATAATATATTATTTATAATTGTTAACAACTAATTTTATATTAAAAAGTTTAGATTTATTTATAACTTTCATACTCGATTATAAATTAATGTAATATACTCTATTAAAATAGAATCCTATTTTTTATCTACGTACAAATAGTTTAAGTTGGACTATTCTATTTAACTAGCTTTCATATTATCTTTACTTTTACCTAACTTAATTATTATTAAATATATACACCAGTCTAAAATTAAGAAACTAAATAACTAATATATTATTTTCTTAAATAATCAATTTAGTTTATATTAACACTAAATTTGAATAATTAATTAATTATATTTTATTTACTAATAGTAAAAAAGTTATATATGCCTACAAATCCGTATAAATATAAAATTGTATTCTAATCCAAATGCAAGAAATAAATTCTTCAAAACTTTCACGAAACACATAATATAACTCTTAAAGATAGAGTATTAAAATTATATATATATATACATATATAAGTGTATATATATGTAAATACATATATATAGTATTAAAATTAGATATATATACATACATACCTATATACATATATATTTGATAAATAAATATTAATAATTAGTTAGTATAAATATTTAATGATATAATGGAATATACTATTATTGATATTTTTATGAGTATAATTTTACTGACTATTCCAACAAACATGAAACTTTTTTTTACAAAAATAAAGTAATTGAAAAATATAAAACACACTTTAAGTTAGGTTTGGGCATTTAAGTATCCTTGGAATACGTGTTAGATATTTTGAATTTTGGTTCTAATTTATATCATATCATAAGTATCATTATGGTAAATTTGTAACTATATATTAGATTAAGATATAACGCATTGGTTTTAGTTCTAATTTGTATCATATCCTAAAATTCATAAGATGACTATATATCATTCATATTTGGGTTATATTGGTTCAGTTCAGATATATCCAAAGTTAAATCCAAAATTTAAAAGCAAAACATAAGAAGTAAATACTTATTTATATAAATTTAAATATTTAAAATACTTATTTAAAATTTAATACTTATTTGTAGATATCATTTTAAAAATATAGAATTGAATATTTAAAATACATATTTATATTTTAGATTATTTAGACATTCAGATCAGTTTTTTGGATTTTTTCAGGCTTTTCAACTTTTAGGTTACTCATTCGGGTTCGGCTAATAACATTTCTGGGCCGTATATCTTTTGTACCACCCTACAAGACTCATTCTGATATTTCTTACATTTTGAACTGGGTATGTATGAATCAAAATTTTTGGTTTTGGTTGGATTCGGAATCGGGATTACATATTTTATTCTCAAGTTTACTTCAAATAAAGAAAAAATGATTATATAAATTTTCATCAAAAAATCATCCGCGCTTTAGCGTGAGTTAAAATCTAGTTAAAATTAAAGTATAAATGTGTGCTCAGATCTCTAAAAGATTTCTAATGGTTTGTGTAATACAAAAGTAAACACATTATTAGTTGGTTACTAATTAATAAACATGTTATTGATATTAAAAATTAAAGAATACATACAATTGCTTCATGTATATCTATTGGAAGCAGTTCAACAAATGCAAATGTAAGTAGTCGTTGCATAAACACATAATAATTATGACTTTTCATCCTTGTGAAATTTTGACCTTGCTCAACACATCTAGAGAGATTTGAAAAGTAACCATCGAAGAACTTCATTTCTGATACCACCTAGTTGAACAACAATTTTTTGCTTCTTATAATAATATGAATATAAGAACAAGAGTTTTTTATTGCTTTGATATGTAACTCACTTCTTAAGAAAATATCACGTATATTAAACTTTGACTTTTTGTTGTTTTTTATGTCTTTTCTTGGACATACAATATTGTATTCAATGATGTTATAAAAAAAATTATCTTTATATTCATCACATCAAAGTTGTGGCGCAAAAGAAAATCTTTTCAATATGGCAACTCCTAGAATATACTCTTCTTGTGTCCATTGTGCTGAGGTCCATAATAATCATACATATTTCTGGGAACATCCCAATTACCCACACGAGGAACTGTTTTCTAAGCACAGTAATAATAAATTTGCTAACTATTTTCTGAGCACAGTAATAATCAATTTTTTCTTCGATTTGTTCTCCACTGAAATATGGAGGAGGGGTGTCTCGTACAACTCTCTTGTACCTAAAAAAATGTTTTTTTTCTTTGGTACGGATGGTTAAAGTGGAGAAATCAAATATGATAATCAAACCAACATGTCTTCCTACCATTCTTTAGTTGGAACACATATGTCATACTATGACAACATGGACAAGATAATTTTCCATGTGTTATCTATCTAGACAGCATTCCACATGCAGGAAATTTACTTATAGTCCACAAAAGCATTGCTCGCATCGTAAAATTTGGTTTTGTTGAGCAGTTATACGTGCCGACTCATGTTGACTATAACTACTTCAACTCTTTTATCAATAATTGTAGAAAAATATTGAGTGACTGTTCTGAATACTTCAGACCAGAGACTAATATCCTCAAGAATATAAATTCTTGTTTCATACACAACTCTGTTGACAGGTTGTACAACATAATAACAACTGGCCACAATTGTCTCCTAGACATTTCAGTGGACTAAATCCTTATGTGCATAACTCAAGATAAACATTTTGAATATTTCTAGCGAAATCTGGGTGAACCGTATTGAAATAATTCCACGCTTTTGCATCTGATGGATGAGTGACTTCTCCATCCTTCTAGACATGTTCATCATGCCATCTCATCGCTCGAGAAGTCTTCCTAGATTGATATAATTTTTTCAATCTCTTTATAATTGGTAGGGTACCACATCCTTTACTACGCACTATAAGAAACATAGCCATTTGTGAGGGCCAAAACCCTCGCAATTCCCTTGCAAATCTGTGTTTGCAGGTGATTTGCGAGTCAGCACATTCCCTCGCAAATCACTAGTCCCAAATTGAAAACGCTCGCTAGTCCCTCGCAAATTTGCGACGAACATCATTTCCTCGCAAATTTGCGAGGGAAGTATTTTACTCGTAAATTTGCTATGGAATATAAAATCCTCGCAAATTTGCGAGAGAACTATTTTACTCGCAAATTTGCAACGTAATATAAAATCCTCGAAAACTTGCGAGGGAGTTATTTTACTCACAAATTTGCAAGAGAGTTAATTTACTCGCAAATTTTCGAGGAAATGATGTTCGTCGCGAATCTGCGAGTGAAAGGGTTATCTCGCAAATTTGCGACGAAAAGAATCCCTCGCAAATTTACAAGCATTTTTCAAACACTTTGTTGCCTCGCAAAATTTAATTATTTATGTATAATTTTATATTCCATTTTGTACAAAATATACATATTATATTAAAATTTCTACAAATATGACATAAACGAAAATATTCTTGATAAAAACATAAAGCCGAGATTCATTACAAAAACATTTAAAACAAACATAATTTCTGAAATTATTGTAAATAAGTTTTAGATCATTACAAAAACATAAATAAGATGCAAAGAAATCAAGATAGCATTAGATTCATCATCATCTCGAGAACTTGTGCCTTCATAGTTGTGGGAAGCCATATTAGCAGACTGAAAAATGTTTGCCAAGGTATAATCTTTGGAAGCTAGATGATTAACAACAGCGTTCAGCTTCCTGATTTCATCCTCTTGGCTCTGAAGCAAAATAGATTGTTCTTTGATAATATTCTTAAAAGATTGATCTTCAGAACTGCTAGCAGAAGAAAACGAAGCAGGAGTAGATCCTAAAGATTTACGTATAGAACTCACTCCATACATTCGTCCCTTTTTGCGAGGAGTAAACTACATAATAAAATTTCAAATATCAGTATCAGATTAGACTCTAAAGAATTGAGATTGAGAGCTGTAAAACATATACCTCACAAAAGATCTTGTTCATTTCTGCTTGAGAGAGGCCACCAGACCCGATGCTCTTGGAATCATAACTGTCAGCCTGAGATAACTCTTGCATTTTAGATGTCACGTCCTTGTAGATCTTCTGAGATTTTCCATCGACGAAAAATCCATTTGGGTTTCGTTTTGTGATCTCGAGAAACCCAAGCAAGTATGGAATAGAACATCAAGTTTCCTCAGCCTGCAATTAAAAAGATTTAGTGAAAAGATGAACACAAAATAAGTAAGATAAAATAAAAAAAACAGCAAAAACTTACAATCACTCTCACACGGGCTCTGATGGAAGTCTGGCCAGAACGATGCTTAGACGGTCCAAGTCCATCAGGGTAAGAGTAACTGGCCACCCGAACAGCTCTGAACTTCAGTGCCCGGATCTTGCCAATAAGTGACAAAACAGAAAGGCATAGCTTTGTCACCTTCTCTCCGCCACTTAGCCTTCCACCGTCCAACTTGGCGAGATAATTGGAGTTTCAGTTTGGCCTCAAAAGAATTGCGGACGTATTCCGTTAAACCAGATTCTCAATGATACATTTGTTGAGAAAAAAAAACAAATTAATAGACATAAATGAACATGAACTAAATTTGAATTTTTTTAAAATTTTTTAAAGAAATTATATTAATTACCGCAAACGATTTAAACCACCGTCTAACGACATTGTGAGGGGTTTGCTTCCAATTAGCATGCGGTTCTTTGAAATCTCTTTCAAATAATTGACGGACCGAAGCAGCTACTTTACCGTCCTCATCAAACCTAACACATAAAATTGAAACCAAAATTAACAATTAAGTTACAAAATTATGAAATTTAATTACAATTGGTTATAAATAAAAAAATTACCAAAGTGTATTTGGAGGGCAATCTGGATCGAGGTGAGGAAGACGATCATGTACAGACTTACCAAACTTACAAAAGCATTTCAATAGTCACTTCATCTGGTACAGATTGTTGCATAACAGCCTCGGGAATAAGGGCAATGGCAGGGGCAGGAGCCGGAGCTTGAGTGGGAGGCGGTATCTGGCTGTTCGGAATAGCCGAACTCTCAGCCATGTAAGAACCAGAAGAATTACCAGATAAACTCTTCTTACCCAATAAGAACTGGCTATAATCATTTCTAGACATCTGCAAAGTAATAAAATTAAAATTTTAGTAGTAAAATATTTTTAATAATTCAAAACCCTAAACAATTTTTTTTTTTAAATTATCATAACTAACAGAACATTAAACATAACCACTAATCTAAATCTACAAGAATCTTAACCCTAACCATTAACCTAAATCAATTATCTAAAGCTAAACTTAAACCACTTAGGATAACAAATACCATACCTTTTTAAAATCTGGGTTTTTTTTTTTTTTTGCGGCTGGAAGGAAAGGAAGAAGTGAAGGGAAGAAGTGAAGTGAAGTGAAATGTCCAAATATATATTAACATAAATACTCTCGCAGTTCACTTGCAAATTTGCTAGAGAATTGCAAGGGAATCCTCGCAAAACCCATGCAAATTTGCGAGTGATGTGCGACGATTCCCTTGCAATTCCCTCGCAAAATGTTAATTTAAATATATATTAGGGATTCGTTTGGGGTTTTGTGGAGTGTTTGGAAGACTTTTATGCATTCTCTATATTCCATTAGTTGAAACAATATTTAACATGAAACCTTGGTCTCGAAATTTTGGTCAATTTAATTGTCATATTTATCAATTATAGATTTTGATGGTTTGATATTAACTATCTCCAATGATGATATATTTCCTAATATTAATTAAAATCTCAGAAATTGTCTTTTCTGGACGTAACAGACTAATATTTTAACGTTATTTTTTTTTGATTTATATAGAAATTGTTAAATATTTCTAATGAATGTGTTAAATTGCTCGAGTCCCAAAAACAGAGAATTGCGAAATAATTGCAAATGAAGAGCAAGGAAGAACTTGCAAATCCCTCACAATATTGCAACTGAACTTTTATTATTGCAATTTTGTGAGGGAATTGCAAGGGTATATGTGCTAAGCTCTTGCTGAATTGCGAGATTTGTGAGATTATCTTGCAATTCCTTCGCAAATCTGTCACAATTTATTATATTTTTTATTAAAAAAATACAAATACAAAATAGTACAACATACAAGTGATATTTTGTCTAATCAAACTCATTTTCAGATACATTTTCAGTGCCACTATTTTCATTTTCATCATTAGTGACATCATCTTCGTCGGTTTCATCATCATCATCATCAAACTCGTCCTCTTCTGAAGCGAAGCCTTCAGTTGAATCATCAACAATGACTTCTACTTCTTGGTTATTTAGATCGATAAGTATGATATTCTCTGTTGATTCAGTTGGATGGAGATTTCAACAACTCTTTCGGCCTGCATTGCGAGATCATCCATTTCTCCGACTACTATACGCCCTCGCGGGTTGACTTTAATCACTGATAACCATCTTTCACGTCTTTCTTTAATCCTTGTATATGGAAGAAAACACACTTGATCTGCTTTTGATGCAAGGCAATAGAGTTCAAATTTGCATAACGTCTATTTGCGTTGACATCGATCACTCCAAAGTTATTTGTTAGGACCTCTCGTCCAATCGTTTGATCATACCAATCACACTTAAATAATATGCATTTTAAGTTGATGGTTCTCGGATAAGTGACTTCTATGATCTGTTGCAATACACCGTAGAAGTCAGTTTCACCTTGGACTTGAATTCCAAAATTTGCGGTGGATCTCTTCAAGCCCTGAGCGTACGTATGAAAAGTGTATTCACGAGTAAAGTACATTGTAGCAGTAGCGATCTTAGAAACCGGTTCGTCAACAAATTCACACAACCATGGCAGAATTGGTTTGTGATGATGTCCATATTTCACCTGCTCAAAATATATAATATTAAAATTAGTCAAGTAATCTTTTACTTTTAAAAATTCAAATATACGTACATAGTATTGTAACCAAACATGATAATCTCGTTCGTTTAACTGCTCATAATCTTTTTCTTCTAAATTAGGATAGTGTTCTCGAATTTGCAAGTTGAATATGCTGCATATATAAATAAAAATTGTTATTTGATAGGAATATTGTAAAATAGAAACCAAAGTATCCAATAAAATTTATAAAAATACCTTTCAAATTCTTGCAAGTAGTGAATGTTTCGCATGTTGTGAGCAGCATGAGCATGTGCATGATCCTCCCACCAAACTTCTTTCCCTTTGCCAGCAAGTCTCCCAACCTGACAAAATATGCCAGGAACGTCTTTATCAAGATATGTAGGTGCAACTCCTCAAACGTCTAAATCCTCTATTATATAGATGCCTTTTCCCAGTATATGTTTCTAAATATGGCTTGTTTTTGCATTTTCTACAGGGACAAAATCTTTTACCATGTTCCCTTGCAAATGGTTGATTAGTTGCATGTTGTAAGAATTCTCGTAGTCCAGCCTAAAACTCTTTTGTCACTTCACCAGTCTTCGTATCTTTATGATTGTACATCCATGCCCGTAACGCATATATTTCGTGTTTGGACGACATTTTCTTTCAAATTTTTTTTTTATGTTACAATCTCTTCTCAGACCTGCTATATATAGAAAATTTTAAAAACATTGCAAGGAATTTGCGACGATTTGCAAGACATTTGCAACAGATTTTGCGACGGTTTTGCGTGGACATTAGTATATGCAAGGGATTTGCGAGTATAACATTCGCTTGCAAAAATTATTTATACAAAAAAAAACATTCACCATCCTATCAGTTTTATGCGACAAAATTGCAAGAGAATCTATCTCTTGAAAAAATTAGTTACACACAAAAAAACGTGCATCACCAACCTTTTGTTTTTTTTGCGACGAAATTGCAACGAACACATAGTGAATCGTAATGTCTTGCAAGACTCTCTCAAATTTGTGATTGTTCTGCGAGCGTTTTGCGTCGAATTGAAAAACCCATGCAAAACCGTCGCAAATTTGCATCGAAAAATGTCTTCGCAAAACTGCAATGGATTTGCGAGGATATCATGATTTCCGTTGCAAAAGCACTCACAGTTTTGCGAGGGATTTTTTTCATCGCACAACTGTGACGGTTTTGTGTGGGTACTTTTCTGCAACGCAAAATACTCGCTAATCCGTTTCAAATTTGCGAGGCTTATATTTCCTCGCAAATTTCTCTTGCAACAGACGTGTTTTCTTGTAGTGACGGTATCAAATTTCGCCCACGTCCTTGCGGTTGAATCGTGATTTTTTGCCGAAGTGACACTCTAGTAGCTTGTCATCGTCTTTCTAGTAGATCATGCAATTGTCGATTCAAACATCTATCATCGAAGGCCACCCAAGATTATAAACCAATTTTGATCTCATAATAAGAATCATCAGACATGCTCTCTTCTGGAAAATACTCTTTACACAACTCGGTCCATGCAACAATACAATTCTTAGGTAAATTATGATCAATTTTAATATTCATAATCCTAGCTGCTAGAGACAATTTACAGAGACCTTCTACAATCAGTGTAGATTGGTTGATTCCCATCATCTAACATTTTATAATAAAAAATTTGCATCCATGTTAGTTTCTTCAACATTTCCAGTTTCATTAGCTATTGTTGTAGTAGTTTGACATGAGGGTTTTTATGTATTTCAATGTAAACTCTATAAAATTAACCTTAAGAGCTACTTTTGCCAAGAAAGGTCAAATTGTAGTATTTAGGGATCGAATCTGACACTCAGTGTTTTTATGTTCTAACAGAGTATAAATATCCTAAACAAATAACAGTCAAATTAACTCTTAATCCTAACACACAAAATAATACTCTTGCCAAGAGAGATCAAGTGTAATACTTAGAGATCGAATCCACAGAAAACAATGCACACAATAGATTTCTTATTTCTAAAGTTTAGCTAGGTAATTATATTTATTGGTAACAAGTAATCAGGTCAAGGAAATATTCATTATTAGAAGGTATAGATGCAATATGGAAATATGCTAATAATGTAAATATGGAAATATGATGATAGATTAACTAGATGCAAATGTAAATATGCTAGATCTAGGGTTTCAAGCTTAATGAATTATAGGGAATAGGAGGCACAAATATGTAAATATTCTAGAACTCAAATATTAACTATTCTGACCCTTTTAACTCCAACTCTCGTATGCGAGTAAAAGGAAACACCATCGATCGACGGCTAAGTCCTGATGTCGATCGATGGTGAAATCAGAAGGAAGTGTGAACGAGATTTGATATGTTTAACAAGCTAATTAGACCAGCTCTCACATGTGCCTAACAACCTAGTTTAATGGAGTCTATTCTGGCACAAAACCTACTCTCATAGTCGTCCATGTCCTACTTTCGAGATCCTAGTTAGCTACTCGAGAATGCAAGCATTAAGCACAACTCAATTGATGGATATTAACTTAACCTAGCAATCTTACTTTTGGGCTAATCCATGATTGCTATCATTCAACCCTAAATCTAGTTGATAACTACTCAGACATAATTAAAGTAAGAATAATAATCTAAATATAATGCATAGATGAAATACTAGAGTTCCAATACAAATTTCCCTAAGGATTTATGAATCTTCTCCCTAAATAAATCCTAAAACTATGATGCGGTGCTGGTGCACACACACTTTGCCGCAAACCTAGGCACCCATCACCACACTCTTTCTTTTTGGTGCAATACATAAAGTACAAATATAAAACCTTAAAGTCTAGGTCAAAACTCGTCCAGGGGTAATCTTGTGTCTTGTGTCTAACTTGGGCTTGAAAATCGATTGTCTGCAAATTTGACATCGATCGATGGCAGATGTGCAACATCGATCGATCTTGGTCATGTAGCATCGGTAGACGCTAGCGTTGTGTCATCAATCGATGGTAGTCTTGTACTTTGACTCTCACAACGATCAGCTACAAATTATTCTCCTCTAAATGCTCCAAAAGCTTCAAGTATCTCCATATATCTCCAAAACGTACCTTGGCCTGTAAAGACCTTAAAACATAGTCTAGACACACATAATAGACCCTAAATATAGCCTATAACATGGTCTGAAACTGGTAATAAATAGGCTATATCAACTCTCCCAGACTTAACCTTTTGCTTGTCCTCAAGCAAACAAGCCTGTGAAAGAGGTTTTGAAAAACGAAGACTCACATAATGTCTAAGTATAACTGTCACCTTACTTTATTGCAACCACATCCTATCAAGTCAATCACATAGAAACTTTATATACCCTATCCTAGTATAGCAACCAAATCAATTCTACCAACAACTTAGCAAATACTAGTCTGACTCACCCCTCTACTGATTTCATTTCTTTGCATAAAATAAAAGTGCAGGCTTTACCTTGAGAGTATTGATCAAAGGGATATATAAACTATTACATCTGCAAGTATCTGAACACACATGTAACCTTCTCTGATTCCTTTCCTCTCTCTCTTCTCACCTCTTCTCAGTCAATGTCTCTCTTGTTTTGAGGGTATCATTTTATTTTTTTAATTGACTGAGATGTTTGGATAGGCTTCCATGAATCAAGCCATAATAATTTTTGCCACCAGATCATGTTCACTTCTTTTTGACCTTTATCTCTTTCTAGGATCATATAAATCTTGTTCGACTCCTTTTTTAATCTGAAGGAGAGAGAGAGGGGAATCAGAAGCACACAGAATTTTACCTTGCAGACTTGTAGAAGGAATCCGATCCAATGTATACCAAATCCCAAAACAAGAAATTAATGTGAGGATTAGTGTTGGAAATCAACTTTGGTTCCTTCAAACTTTCTAAGAAAGTATGATATAGTGGCAGGATGCTCAACTTTGGTATCTCTAGTAATCTTTGCAAACAACGTTCTAGGAATGGTGTTTATAGCATGGTTAGTCAATAATAAAATCTTGATCATAGTCCTCTTCTAGACTCAATAAAACTTTTTGAAAACTTATATATAAATAAAACCCAAAAACAATTAAATAGCATTAGCGAAGCTCTCACTGACTTAAATTACACTGTCCCCAGTGTAATCCGCCCCAAATTGGTTAGAAAAACTAAATCATAAGTAAATAGCTTAAGTATAAAAGTCGATACCTCTCCCTGTAAGAGAGCGTCGATCGATGGTCGGTTAATGGTGATCGATGCTGAACCTGTAAGTTTCTACTTCTTATAAAACTCAAAATAAAACACAATATCAATAATACCTCCCCCAGACTTAAACATCACTATCACAAGTGTTATACAGTCTGAAATTGGTGAAGAAATAAATCATAAGGAGCAGATTTAACAAGGAAAAAACGATATACCTGTTTGCTGATGGTGACCATCGATCGACACAGTTAAGTGGCTATTGGTCGATGCAATGGTTACTCCGTCGATCGAAAGTGATCAAGTGTCGGTCGATGCTCTATGCAAACTATCTTCCTCATTTTTTAATCTGAATATGAAAACCTGCAATAATAAAATAAAATTCGAAATTAGACTAATATAATAAAAAACTAATTAAAACTTACTAAACAGTGGGTTACCTCCCACTCCGTGTCTTAAGCTCGACGTTGTGAACACTCTGACTAGAAAGGCGGTTGATCAACACTTGGAAAAAAGTGTCGACATCTTCTTTGCTCTTCTGAAACCATGTACCAATGAAGTTCCTGACTGCTTCTTCTCCTCTGGTTTTCTCATTCTTTATGATCTCCTTAGTAACCTCCAGTGAATGCATTCTTCTTTGTAGATTCTCAATACTGCACTGGAGCATTCTAAGTCTGGAAGCTGTGGTGTTTGATATCTCCTCCAATTTCTGAGAAATATCTTCCTTCATCAGGCTCTAAGATAAAACAATTTCATCGAACCTATCTTCTAAGTGGTGTTCTGCTGCGGACTTCCATCTGTCGAGCTCAGTATCGATCGATGGCAAGGTGGTGATGTCGATCGATGTCACTTTATCCGGTCTACTCGCATGCTGTCTCTGAACAATACTCATCTCTTGCTTCATCTCATCCATGCGTGTAGTCAATTGGTGAGGCATTAATCTATAGGATAGTAGACATCATCAAGCCTCATGTAGAAATCATCCAGTGATATCTCTTGAGCTTTGTAGATCTCATGCACAATATCATCAATCTCTGCTCTGCTGTATGTCTCTTGCTTCTTTGTAGACATAGCGATCTTTGCTTCATGTTCTCTGACTCCTGGAATAGTGGTATCGATCAATGCGTTCTTCTTGTTGTCGATCGATGTTTGAGTTTAAATAGGCTCGTGCTTCTGCTCCTCGTTGTCGATCGATGCTGGTACCTGTACGTCGATCGATGCTGGTACCTGTGCGTCGATCGATGGTTGTTGTTGTTGTCCAAATAAATTTCCTGATCGTTCAACCATAATAAGGGCGTCTGCTACATCTTTCTTAGGTAGAGTTAAAATTCTTCCATAAAGACCTTGTGCAAGTCCTTCTATATCTCTGAAAATTCCAAACTCATCGGTTCTGAGATAGCCAGCTTCTGCATCTTCTGTTCAAAGTGAATGTTCTTGTTTTTGTTTGATGTCGTTTGATGGCCAAGATAGGCCGATTATTGATGATGGATTGCCTACTCTCGCGTTCATTACCCAGCCAGCTTCTTCCAGTGCCAAGTCGCGAGACTCAATCAGTTCTTCTTCTCTGTAATCTGAATTATATTCTTCGTAGGCTTCACCGTATCCTTGGCATGCCCAATTGGTGTCGATCGATGGTATATAGTTACCATCGATCAATGCTCAATAATCAGACAGGTGCCCAAAAAGGTTTCAAGATCCATTGGCCATTGCAAGTATATCTGCTACATCTTCCTTCGTGACGTTTAGAATTCTGCCATCCATAGCTCTTGCGTGACCATCTGGATCTCTCATAATACCGAACTCATTTGGTTGTAGATAACCAGCTTCTCAGTATCGATCGATGGCGTATGGTCGCCGTCGATCGATGTCGATTTCCCCAGTTTATGGGAAACATGAAAAACTCCAGACTCTTCCATAGCAAGCCCTCGGTACTCGATCATCTATTCTTCTCTGTAGTTTTCATCGTATTTGAGGTCGGCTGGGTTGTAATTGTAATCAGCATGGTGGGTGTCGATCAGTTCTGGATTATGGGTGTCAATCGATATTGAAGGGTGGGTGTCGATCGATTGTTGGTTTGCAGGACTGTCGATCGATGATAGGGGTTGGGTGTCGATCGATGCTCCATCTACCGATTCCTCATTGCACTCGTAATCGCAGAAGCATGTGGCCACAAGCTCTGCATCATTACACAGTTCGATCAGGGTAGCCTTGTTCTTATTTTTGACAGGTTCTTAAAAGATATTTTTATCAATTAGAGATAGATACAACCTGTTTAACTGCATGTCGCATATAGCTCACACAGTAGCCATGAATGCTCTCCCAAGTAGTAGCGAAGAGTACCAATATATCCTGATTTCCATCACATGAAAGTCTATTGGGACTAGGGTGTTGTTGATCTGCACTGGAACATCTTTTAACATCCCTCCTGAGTTCACTCTTGAGCAGTCTACAAATTTGAACAAATCGTTGGAGAGTTCCACTCTTACGTTCAGCTCCTTTACCACTTTGGCATAATTCTCACTGAAGATCCAGTGTCACAGAAGGCGTTGGATATTTGTTTTCTTTGATGAAGCATGGAACCGCAAAATTCCAAGGATCACTTTTTTTTTCAAACAGGTTCTCTGCTTCGTCTTCTCTCTAATGTGATTGAATATGATTTCTATATCATCATCATCTGTTTCCCTTGTTTTCCTGAAAAACATCCACAACTTGTGAGTATAATAAGCTTCATCAAAAGATATATTTAAAGGAATTTTAAAAACTCTTTTAGCAAAGCCATCCACCTTCTTTTCATTGGCATCTCTGCGTTGATGCTTTACATGGAACTACTTGTAAAGTAGTCATTAAAAGGTATTTACATGGAACTACTTGTAAATTCGTCGTAAATTAATACAAGGACTTAACAACGTCTTCCATGTAAATTCGTATGAGTGTTTACAACAGGATAGGAGCCTCGGCTATGAGAGTTGTTGGCGAGATCCCTAGTTCTAATAACCTAAGACTGCAAAACCCTAGTTGAGTCGCAGCTCGGATAACAAAAACAGAAAGTTTCCTAAATGCTCTAAGTGCTAAGCTATGTTTGCTATGAGTGGAGATTTTCGTGTGTTCTCTGCATCATCACCCTTGAAGTCCTTATATACTCCTTTAGAGGCGGTTTTCTCTTTCCCCTTCTGCCCTTGGTCGAAGTTATCGCTTCGCGAAATTTTTTTTTTTCTCGATCTTCATGATTATCTTCGGAAACTTAACATTTATCCTTCAATCTTAACATTTATCCCTTCCCGCAAAATAAAAGATAAACCGTCACAAAGTTTGGGCTTGATTTCAGATAAAATCGCGAGTGGGCCTTTAGCCAAGCTTTAGACCTCATCGGGCCGTTTTCTGAGTTAGGCATTTCTACGATTTTATCGAAAGAGCATTGCTAAGACGACGTCGTCCGAGAGTTAGGATCTTTCGCATGAGGTGTGTGACTCTAGGTGTTTAGTTAACCGTTATTGTCTCATACGATCGACCCGATCCTTTCTTGAGAAAATGAGTTATTTCTGTAAAGTTTCAATGTCAATCCCGATCGATAGGGAAAAAAGATAAGTTTGATCAAGTATCGAAAGAGAGAGTTTAACGAGGACGGGGTGAAACTGGATTGTTTTGATCCAACTTGCCGAACGAGCGAGTCGAATTGCTCATGCCATCTAACTCGTCCGTTTAGCCTTGTCCAACTCGCCATACGGGAGAGTTGGTTGGTTCGTGGCATCCAACTCGCCATACGGGCGAATTGGTCGTGTCGTACCATCCAACTCGCCCGTATGGCGAGTTGGACAGTCCAACTCGCCGTACGGGCAAGTTGGTTGGTCCGTTCCATCTAACTCGCACGTATGGCAAGTTGGCCTTGTCCAACTCGCCGTATGGGTGATTTGGTCGTGTCGTGCCATCCAACTCGCCTGTATGGCAACTTGGACAGTCCAACTCGCCGTATCGGTGAGTTGGTTGGTCTGTGCCATCCAACTCTCCTGTATGGCGAGTTGGATAGTCCAATTCGCCGTACGGGCGAGTTAGTCGACCCATACGGCGAGTTGGACTTGTCAAACTCTCCGTACGGGCGAGTTGGTCGACCCGTATGGCTTGATTTGTTCATTCGACAAGCTGGACATCTTGCTCGACCATCTTCTCTGTTCGGGGAGTTGGATGATCGAGTCCTCTAGTCGTTTCGTCATATTTCCATTCGGGGATACGTTTACCCGAGGTCTTTGGACAAACTCTTCCTGATGGCTCATTTGCGCAGTCCGCTCCTTTGTGGTCAGTCAAGATTTGATCTTTATTTTTGCCGTTCCCCTTTTTCCGAGTCATTCTCAGCAAGAACGCATTTTCTCGGTAGGCTTCTGAACTTGATTCCGTCGTAACCGATTTTGACCACAGTTAGCCCCCACCTCGTTGGAATCGCAAGGTTCTAGCGAGCGGTTTTGGCAGGTTTGGTAAGTTAGACGGAATCAATGTTTGAAAAGGTCCGTTGAAAGTGGTCTACTTATTCCTCTAAGAGCGGAATGCAGTAGGATTGGGGCTGCGCCTTGTGAAGGCTGCCTACGTACCCTTGTAACATTGATCAAGCCTTTCGTAGTTCGTTCCGGAGTTAAGGTTCTTACTTCCTGTTTTCCAGTGAGACCCTTATGGTTTTAGCTGTGTGTCGTGTAGACATTATCAGGCATGTTTCTGCCACCAACCAAATCTCGTTCACACTTCCTTCTGATTTCACCACTCCCTCTACAAGGTTGTCACAAAACTCTTGGACTTCAGACTGACTAAAAATCCTTCTTTGATCAGCTTCATCTCTGGATGTTTTAGACTGTTCCTTGCACCTCTGGTTAGGCTTCTCATGTGGTCTTCTTAGGGTTGGCCTTTCCTTGACAGTAACAAACTCATCAAAAATATTCAAAGAATTTTGAGATGAAGATTTAAAGTAAGCATGTCGTTGGAAATTCTCTTTGCTACTCTCTTTGAGAAGACCAAACATCTTTATTCTGAAAATTCTCAACACGAAAGGTTAGCAGATAAAAATCCTCACTCTCTCAGGTGTTTAATCTCCCCCACTCAAGTGTTTCACTCGAAATTTGGATGGTAACTCAAGAGTTTCTTCTCAAAGTTCTAAGAAAGACAATCCAAGTTTCCCGTGGGTTCTCTAAGCAAACAAACAATGAAATGAGATAGGAAGATAAGAAAATTTGGATTTTGGAATCTGCTTTAACCTCCTCAAAGGCCGGATTTCTCCTCGGCCAGCAGGCTTTCTCTTCCACCACCAAACCACAAATCAAACTTTTCGATAACTTTGAAACTTTTTTATTTATCTTTTCTTTTTTTTCAATTTTTTATATATAGTGGATGGTAATGAGGGGCCCAAATTCAAGGTAGAAAGAAGAAGAAGTGTTTGAAGAAATTTAAATGGAAGATGAAAAGATAGTACCGGTTGAGTGGCTCTGATACCACTTGATTCGTCCTAGATTCGGACAGGATCACTCAATCGGACTAAGGGGATATGAACTCGCCAAAAGGAGAACTGGTGGAATGAATGGTGACACAAAGTTTTGCGGAAGGTCCAATGATACTACCAGACTTCGATCGTTGCCGGATGTGACGCACCGGTCCAACAAAAGAAGGTTCGAAACTTGGAGATAACCTCACCAAGAAATTAAGAAGTGTTCTAAACAAAGAACTAAGAGATAAAATCAAATAAAAGGGGAAAACTCAATGATTTATTTCGTGTCTCTTAGGTCATATTTATAGGATTACAAGTTGTAGAGATTCAAATAAGAATGTGCTAAAAATAAGACATTGAAAGTAGATGCAAAGACTTGACTAAATAAAGTCTTTGACTGAAAGTTGGACTGCTTCTTGATATAGCCACGATCAGGACTTTGAAAGGTGAAGAATATGCTCCTGATATGGGCCAAGACCTGTCCCCTTGAGGCCTGTTCGAAATCCATCTTTTTCCTTAGCCAAAATTTGATCGGTTTCTTCATTTGGCCCAAACAAGTCTGTTTTTGAATCTTTTTGAAAACCATCAAGCCCAAGGATTTCTTGGACATTTAGAACATGAATAATCACCTTTGGAATTATTGAATTGGTCGTTGGTTAATCAGAAATAAGGTTAGCTAATTCCAGCTTCTTGGGTGGTCGAACCAGCTCGAAAGATTGAACCAGCTCAGAAGATCGAACTAGCTCGTTCAGCTCGTCCAAATGAGTGTCAATCCAGCTCAGCTCGTCTAGAATAGTGTCAGTTTCAGCTCATCCAATATAGTATCAATTAGCTCATCCAGATCCAAGGCAGTGTCGGTCCAGCTCACCTGAATGCGCACATGTCTGAATTCGCGAGAACTGAAGATCACCTAGTTTGTAAATGGCATAAATCCTTCTTCTGGACTCCATTTGAGCTGATTCTTCTTCGAGGAGCTCTGTAATTGAGCTTAGAACATTATCCAAGTGATTTCATGCATATAAGCCTCGTGTTGTGGAAGATATGAGTCAAACAATGAACATATATCATTACAGCTTCCCATGATATCTTTAAGGTTAATTGATCGTTGCTTCCACTTAGTAAGTCCTTCCTTTTCCAAGTTAGATCCTGGATAGACCATGGTCTGATCAGCATGATGTGATGGTAAAACCTCAGTTGATTCGAGATGCTCGACAAGATCGCCATCTTGAGCCGTGTCCATGATCCAAACAGGTCGGTGCTCGAACCGGGGGCGCATCATTCCCTCCCTCTTCAAAAGGATTTGACCTTAAATCCATTTTACCTGAAACAAAAGAAAATGAATCAGACAAAAATAATTTTGAAAACAAGTAAAATTCAATGAAGGATAAATTTGGAGAGAAACTTCCTTTGAGTTTTGAACTTATTTCCCTCAAGTATTTCCAGTTCCATGTTCCAAGAACACAAGTGTAATGTCGTCCTCCTCTGCTTGCTTCCATCTGAAATGGATCCTTTATATCCTGCACTTTCAAAACAACTAGAGAAACCACATCAAATCTGCGAAAGAAATAATCAAAGGGTTTCTCTATCCTTAAGACATCAAAAACATGATCCAAGCTCTTAGGATAATCATCAAGCACGTGGCCAAGCATCAAGTAAGTAAACTGATCGCCAAAAATTGGTTTACTAATTTTAAAATTAAGCAAAGCTTTGAGACCGATAGGAAAAGAATGAGAAAGTGCCAACTTTGAAAATTTCTCAATATGAACTAAATCAAATTGATTCTCTGGTCTAAGCAATTTTGGTTCATGCCTTTTCCAACTCCAAATTTCTTTTAACGCACAGCTCAATGAAAACAAATCATAAAAAGATTTAAGCAAAACATTTTTGTACCAAGTAAAGATGTGTTTTCGTTTAGAAACTCTCGAATTAAAAACGTTCTCATGAAGAACAGTGACAATAAACCCATGATCCTTATAATGCTTTTGGTTTTGACAGGATGTTGACTGAGGAATCATCTTTGGTTCATTGAGGATCACCAGCTCCAACTGTTTTTCTTGTGGTGAACTCTTTGCCGTCTCTTGTGTTGGGTTTTCTTTCAATTCACCAAAATGAAAAGAAGGAAGAAAACACTCAAGCTCCATGGGCACGTCAAAGGTAACCTGATCCCTGCTATGACACTTAACAGGTTCATCAGCACAAATAAATTTATAAATTTTAGAATTACCTCCTGGTGCTTGGCTAAGTGATGAAAACTGTACTGTCTTTGGTCTGGCTGGTTTTGGTGGATGGATCATATCTTCATATTCCATGGCCATTTCTCCTAGTTTTGGTCTTTCTGGAAACTGAGAGTTTCATCTTGAATTCTATGATCGTCTTTGGCTCAGGCTGCTTCTTTCTTGGGCCTGAATCTCCTTTAGAAGTCTGGTACTCGCGGATAGATGGACTGGAGAACCTCCGGTTTGGAAAATTCATAACTCCTTCCTCCGTGAATATTTTCATGTGATTCCAAGCCTCAGTGCATCTTTGATGAGTTGGACTTCCAAGAAAATTAGATTCTTGACAAAAGACCTTCTGAATGTTGAGATATTCTCCTTGGACTGAACCTCTGTCGCTGGCATCTCCAAGGTAGCCGGTTTAGACAACAATGCATCTCCAAATCTTAGGCTGTTGGGCATGTTCAATGCTCTCATTTCTCAGAGGCAGAAACTGTCTTTCCTGAACACTCAAAACAGGCACTAAAAGACCAGGATCATATGTGCAAGACAAGTACTTGTTCAAATCAAAAATCAAGATCTCTTTTCCAAGAACAAGTAACACACATTTCAGCCTTCCAAGATGCACATTAAAGTAGACATTATAGACCAGAATGGTGTCAAGGCATGCAACAGTAAGAATCATTTTCGAAACATGCCAATCCTTTTCAAAATCAGAACACAAAAGAGTAAGTTCAGATTGAGAATCATTGATCAAAAGTTAAAGACGTTTTTCAAAGAAAGTGTTGTAAACCAAGATATCATCAATGCTCAAAACAACATAATTATCACGAAATGATCTCAGAAAATTCCAAGTGTTATCAGTTTTAGAACACACAAGATCAGGCTGCAAAACAGAATCATAAAAATCAAGATCACCAAAATCAGTTTCAGTTTCAAGTGATTTATGTTCCAGCAACTTCTTAATCAAAATTCCGTCCAAGGCATAATAGGATGCAAACAAATCATCAGTGATCAGTGCATGTATAGAAGAACTCAGATCGAAGCCATTTTTTTTTTGAAAACAAATGAATCAAAAGATTTTCTAGCACAAAAATCAGTTTTTTGCAAATCAAGATCAAATGACTTTTCAAGAGGATGGAAACCTTTGTTATGTTTCAAGAACTGATCAAAGCTCAAAATATTTCCAGAAGTGATGCCATTGACAATTTGAAAACATGGTTGATCAAGAAGTTCATCAGGTTTAAAAATTTTAAAAGAATTAATCATGTTTTCAAAAAACAAAATTCTTTCATCTTGTTAAGACCAAAACGAGTTACATCATGATAACTGATCTTGACAAACATGTCAGGCAGAGAATTAAACAAATCAGATTTCTCACAGTGCTTTTGAAGATCAGGAGACAAAGGGGAAGGAGATGTGCCGGGATCAAAGCATAGATGACTCACCATAGTGATGGATGTGATGCTTGTTGCTTCTTCATCAAAGACTGGACAAGGTTCGTCATCCTCATCAAAGATGTGACCTAGACCATCATCCAAGGGTCTCCTAGTGTCAAGACGTGGTCCTTGATGTGGGTAGTCCAATGGCTCTTTCTCAAAAACCTGTGAAACTAGAACAAGACTACTCGGATGCTCCGGTTCAAAATAGGTTAGTCTATTATTTTCTTCATCATCAAACATAAAATCAGATTTTGGAGAAGGAAGATCACATTCATCCTCACAAATGATCAAAATTTCCATTAGATCTTCATCATATTCATCATAAATGGGTAAAGAATCTGAAAAATCTTTTAGATCTTTAAGGTGGATTTCAGATTTACCTTTGTGTTTTTCACTGATGAATATTGATGGCTCAGCTACAGGTGCACGTGCGGATGTGCTCTTTTTGTGGCTCTTGCTGACGTCGTTGAGTGCTTTCACCACTCCCTCTACAAGGTTGTCACAAAACTCTTGGACTTCAGACTGACTAAAAATCCTTCTTTGATTAACTTCTCTGGATGTTTTAGACTGTTCCTTGCTCCTCTGGTTAGGCTTCTCATTTGGTCTTCTTAGGGTTGGCCTTTCCTGGACAGTAACAAACTCATCAAAAATATTCAAAAAATTTTGAGATGAAGATTTAAAGTAAGCTAGTCGTTGGAAATTCTCTTTTCTACTCTCTTTGAGAAGACCAAACATCTTTATCCTGAAAATTCTCAACATAAAAGGTTAGCAGATAAAAATCCTCACTCTCTTAGGTGTTTAATCTCCCCCACTCAAGTGTTTCACTTGTAATTTGGATGGTAACTCAAGAGTTTCTTCTCAAAGTTCTAAGAAAGACAATCCAAGTTTCCCGTGGGTTTTCCAAGCAAACAAACAATGAAATGAGATAGGAAGATAAGAAAATTTGGATTTGGGAATCTGCTTTAACCTCCTCAAAGGCCGGATTTCTCCTCGGCCAGTAGGCTTTCTCTTCCACCACCAAACCACAAATCAAACTTTTCGATAAATTTGAAACTTTTTTATTTATCTTTTTTTTTCTTTTTTCTATATTTTACATATAGTGGATGGTAATGAGGGGCCCAAATTCAAGGTAGAAAGAAGAAGAAGTGTTTGAAGAAATTTAAATGGAAGATGAAAAGATAGTACCGGTTGAGTGGCTCTGATACCACTTGATACGTCCTAGATTCGGACAGGATCACTCAATCGGACTAAGGGGATATGAACTCGCCAAAGGGAGAACTGGTGGAATGAATGGTGACACAAAGGTTTGCGGAAGGCCTAATGATACTACCAGACTTCGATTGTTGCCGGATGTGACGCACCGGTCCAACAAAAGAAGGTTCGAAACTTGGAGATAACCTCACCAAGAAACTAAGAGTGTTCTAAACAAAGAACTAAAAGATAAAATCAAAGAAGAATGTGCTAAAAATAAGACATTGAAAGTAGAAACAAAGACTTGACTAAATAAAGTCTTTGACTGAAAGTTGGACTGCTTCTTGATATAGCCACGAGCAGGACTTTGAAAGGTGAAGAATATGCTCCTGATATGGGCCAAGACCTGTCCCCTTGAGGCCTGTTCGAAATCCATCTTTTTCCTTAGCCAAAATTTGATCGGTTTCTTCATTTGGCCCAAACAAGTCTGTTTTTGAATCTTTTTGAAAACCATCAAGCCCAAGGATTTCTTGGACATTTAGAACATGAATAATCACCTTTGGAATTATTGAATTGGTCGTTGGTTAATCAGAAATAAGGTTAGCTAATTCCAGCTTCTTGGGTGGTCGAACCAGCTCGAAAGATTGAACCAGCTCAGAAGATCGAACTAGCTCGCTCAGCTCGTCCAAATGAGTGTCAATCCAGCTCAGCTCGTCTAGGATAGTGTCAGTTTCAGCTCATCCAATATAGTATCAATTAGCTCATCCAGATCCAAGGCAGTGTCGGTCCAGCTCACCTGAATGCGCACATGTCTGAATTCGCGAGAACTGAAGATCACCTAGTTTGTAAATGGCATAAATCCTTCTTCTGGACTCCATTTGAGCTGATTCTTCTTCGAGGAGCTCTGTAATTGAGCTTAGAACATTATCCAAGTGATTTCATGCATATAAGCCTTATGTTTTGGAAGATATGAGTCAAACAATGAACATATATCATTACAGCTTCCCATGATATCTTTAAGGTTAATTGATCGTTGCTTCCACTTAGTAAGTCCTTCCTTTTCCAAGTTAGATCCTGGATCGACCATGGTCTGATCAGCATGATGTGATGGTAACACCTTGTTTGATTCGAGCTGGTCGACAAGATCGCCATCTTGAGCCGTGTCCATGATCCAAACAGGTTGGTGCTCGAACCGGGGAGCATCACAGCGCATGGCCTAAATGATTTTCTGTCTACTACTACGAGAGTTTGGTTTGTCGAAATCGTTTTCTTGATATCGAAACAATTTTTTTTTTGAAGTATGGGAGTATATGAGTATAGTATACATACTTACTCCCTCCTTTTTTTATGAAAGAAAACGGCTGATACAATATTTTGAAGGGTTGTGTACGGTTTTTCTTTCGAAGATTGGGATGATCAACAATCCAGGTCGGTTTAAAGACGACGCTAGGATTGTGACTTGGGGACTTTCAGGTTAACGACTAGGAATATATCGGTTTTAAGAAAACTTCTAGGAACAAGACGGTTTTAAGACGACGTTCGCGTTTCTAGTTCCTTCTCTCCTTAGGAAGCGAGCTAAGTGTGCGTGGTGATTGTTTCTCGGTTTTCCGAGAGTTTAGATCAGTTTGCAAAATTTGCGTAAGCAGTCGCACAACAATAGATCGAGACAGGAAAATTCCTAAGACTTAGATCGCTAGACTATTCCCCTAGATCCTAAGTTCCCTAAAGTTTTATGGTGATCTCCGAAGCGTTTTTATTTCTTAGTCCCTTCCAACGAAAATTTTAAGTTTGATTTCAAAAAGTTCCAAGCCGGCCATACCTTAGTTTTCTCGAAGGTTTGGGTTCACCTCTTCTCCGTTTTGCTTGCTCATCTCCCCTTCCTCTTCTCGTGTCTGTACGCCCCTTAAGAATGGTAACAATATTAGTTCTCTCTGGCCGCGTTTAGGCTCGAACCTGTCTTGCGTTTTTATCGTAAAGTTCCCACGATAACTCCAATCGAGACGAAACTAGAGATGTTTCGATCAGGGTTCAAAGGAGAAGCCTAATATGGAGGTAAGGACGAGTAGGATGCCCAATAGGGCGACGAGGATGCTCAAGAGGGCGAGTAGGATGCCCAAGAGGTCTAGTAGGAGCAAGCCAAGGAGTTTAGGCGAGTCTCAATTGTTTTTGTCGTAAAATCTCAATGGAAACTCCGATTGAGATGAAACGAAAAGTGTTTCGATCAAGATTCGAAAGAGAACAAAAGGAGAATCTTATCAGGCTTGCCAACCTCGCCATGAGGCGAGTTGGAGGGATTAAATCAAACTCGCCATCGGGGCGAGTTGGACAGTGTGCGTCCAACTTGTGCTGATCGTAAAATGTCAACGGAAACTCTGATAGAGACGAAACGAAAAGATTTTTGATTGGGACTCAAAGGAGAACGCAAAGGTGAGCCAAAAGAGTGCTCATCCAGTCCAATTCACCCGTTTGGCGAGTTGGATGGGTCCAACTCGCCCAATGGGCGAGTTAGATGGCTCGTTTTGTTCAACTCTCCAAATGGGCTAATTAGACAGCTCGTTTTGTACACTCGCCCGTTTTGAGAGTTGGACTGATCCAACCTGTGCGTCAAACTTGTTTTGATCGAAAATCTCAACGGAAACTCCGATTGAGACAAAACGAAAAGCGTTTCAATCGGGATTCGAATAAGAACGCAAAGGAGAGCCAAAGTAATGCTTGTTTTGTCAAACTCTCTCAATGGGCGAGTTGCACGGTTGCACTGTCCAACTCGCCCGTTGGGCAAGTTGGATTTGTCAAACTCGCCAAATGGGCGAGTTGCACGGCTTGTACTGTCCAGCTCGCCCGTTCGGCGAGTTGGACTACTCGATTTTGGATGGTATGATGGTGCAGTCGTTTCGTAAACGTTTTCAATTTTTTTCTACAAAAGTTGTATCATAAAATGCTAACTCGTTTCACTTTCTTAACGATGTTCCATAAAACATTGTCGATTTTGAATTTACGAAAGATGTTTTGGAAAATGCTTTTGAGCTTTAATTTTACGAAAGTTATTCCTCGAAATTTTATGAGTTTAGTTTTACGAAAGCTGTTTCCTAAAATGTTGTTGAGTGTAATTTTACGAAAGTTGTTATGTAAGTGTGTTTTCGTGTTTGGCTGTACGAAGGCCGTTTTTCTGGAAAACTTACGTTTTAGCCTCTGAATATTTCGTTGTGATGAGCTTAATTATCGGTAGTTGACTTAATCATAGATTTTTTCGTTTCCGCAGGATTGATCCCAGGGGATTTCGAGTAGTTTTTCCGAAGTAAGTTTAAGTGACACTCATCGAGAATTAACTGAATATGTTGCGTAGAATCGAAGCTTGACTCTTTATGAAATCTTAGGTTTCTAAGAAAGTTATAGCAGTGAGGGATACGATCTCTCGTTTTGCTTAGTTTAGTTTTTGTCAGCCGTTTTAGGTTTCGATTGATTCAATAGAGATCAACTTCGTTTCTTCGAAAATTGTTCAGAAGAAGTACAACAGTGGGGGTTGTGCGCCCGATTTTTTGTGCTTCCTATCTCTGTGAGAAATCTAGGGTTTCTCCGCAACTTCTGGGAGAGCAAGTTTTATTTTCCGAAAGGTTTTTGAAAAAGTTCTTTTGGTCAAACCCTTATGCGCTGAGATTTTCCCAACTCAGTAATGAGATGAACTTTACGGGGGTTGATAGATTTTATCGTTACCCTTTCTGTTTAGTGAGAGAACTCGCGAGCTTGTTTTGGTGCCCCGCCTGTGGCGAAAAGTCGTGACTAGGTTTTCGATTTTCTCAAGCACTGCAGCGTTTGCATAAGCATTGGCGACGGGAGAAGTCACTGCTGGAGTTGTTTTACCAGCGTTGTTGCGAGCTGTTGTATTGGCTTTCGTATTTCCAGACATTGTTTCCATCAAGCGTTTTATGGCCATGAGTTAGAGTAATCCGACCTCGGATCCTTCGATGCATTCTTTGTTGGCTTCCATTTTTGGGACAAGACACTCGTCTCTTCTTTGATGATAATGTAATCCGTGGCTTTTTGAAGCGCGTCTGATTGTACGCGGCTTTTCTAAAGTTATCCACTTCCTGAACTTTGACTTGAACCAGAGCATTTTTCGAAGTGCATCTATCGCGACTTTGTCGTTTATCCCGCTGACTTTAGCCATGATGGTTTTGAACCGTTTTCTGAAGTCGCGGAGAGTTTTGTCCTCTCCCTGGGACAAGCTCCAGAGGTCCCCGTCGGAGGTTTCTCGATCTATGAACATCAGGTATTGTTTTCGGAATTCTGAGGCGAGCTGGCGGAAGCTTCCGGTTGAGTTTCGCCTGAGGCGACAGAACCATACTAGTGCTGCTCCGCGGAGGTTTTCTACGAAGAGGCGGAATTTACCAGCGTCTCTCTCATTTTCTCTGAATCTGGCTCTACCCATCCCGACCTGAAAAGCCTAAGATGTGCCTTAGGATCAGTAGTTTCGTCGTATGGCGTCACTTTGACCTTCCCAGGATCCGAAACCCTAGTTTCGGTGATACGAGTAGTAAAGGGTGTTTTACAAGCTTTTTTGAGCAGTAGATCGATCTCCGGTGCGGTGCTAGTAGCGTGGTGGATTTGGGACTTCACGCCCTGACTTCGGCCACCGTTTTCATGAGATCATCACGGAGATCGTAGATTTTAGAACTCTTGCTAGCAGATTTCCGACTTTGTCAGCATTTGCTGCGAGTGCTCCGAGTTTGCTCCTCGGCCATATCTTCATGTTCTTTCCAGAAGATAGTTTCTTCTTCTTCGTTCACAGGGTTGTCAAACTGAGATTAGTCCCGAGCTGCTTGACTTCTTGTGCGGTGCGGATGTATGTCTGCGTCTTCTTTCGTAGGTTCGGATTGACTGCTAGATTCCACGTCGACAAGTTGGACTTCTCCTCCTTCTTTATATTCCTCGATAGGCGGAAGGTCTCCCGGGTTTTACCGTGTTGGCGCGGGGGTCACTTTGTCAGGGTTTTGTTCAGACGGTTTGACTTGCGTATTGTCGGACCTGTCCGAAGGTGTTGCGAAGTCGAGTCTTCTTGCACGGATTCGGGTTGCTCCCCATGGAAAGATAGCCATGTTCCTCTCTGTGAGGGTTTTAACCTGTTTAGTGAGGGAACTCATGATGTTCTGCCGACTTCTTCTCAAAAGTCGAGAACAACTTCTTCACATCCTTGAACGCTGTGGTGTTTGTGTCGGCGTTGACCGCAGTGACATTCGTCGCTGGAGTGTTTTCAACGTTCTCGTCGACGACGTTATCGTCACAAGGCTGTTAGTTGTTGAGATCTGACATGTTTTGATTGAGTGTTGATGGCTGAGAGTTAGATTGATCCGTACCCCCCTCCTTCTAGCGTTAAACTGTTGGAACTGAAATTCGCACAGTCGATTTCTGTTTAATTACGAATGCAGGGTAAACCCTAGTTTCCCAGCGTTCCCGGATATCTGCTAAACCACACGCCAATAAGTCAGAATACAAAATAAATATTGAAAAAACAAAGTAAGAATCGAAAAGAGAGAAAATAGATGTCCTATTCCGAATTTGCGTATGAGCGTTTACAACATGATAGGAGCCTCGACTATGAGAGCTGTTGGTGAGATCCCTAGTTCTAATAACCTAAGACTGCAAAACCCTAGTTGAGTTGCAGCTCGGATAACAAAAACGGAAAGTTGCCTAAATGCTCTAAGTGCTAAGCTATGTTTACTCTGAGTGGCGTTTTTTTGTGTTCTCTGCATCATCACCCTTGAAGTCCTTATATAATCCTCTAGAGGTGGTTTTCTCTTTCCCTTTCTGCGGTCGAATTTATAGCTTCGTGGAAATATTTCTTTTTTCTTCATGATTATCTTCGGAAACTTAACATTTATCCTTCGATCTTAACATTTATTCCTTCCTGCAAAATAAAAGATAAACCGTCACAAAGTTTAGGCTTGATTTCGGATAAAATCGCGAGTGGGCCTTTAGCCGAGCTTTAGACCTCGTCGGACCGTTTTCAGACTTAGGCGTTTTTACGATTTTATAGAAAGAGCATTGCTAAGACGACGTCGTCTGAGACTTAGGATCTTTTGTATGGGGCGTGTGACTCTAGGTGTTTCGTTAACCTCTATCGTCTCATATGATCGACCCGATCCTTTCTCGAGAAAATGAGTTCTTTTGGTAAAGTTCCAATGTCAATCCCGATCGAGACGGAACAAAGAAAGTTCGATCAAGTATTGAAAGAGGGAGTTTAACAAGAATGGGGTGAAACTGGATTGCTTTGATCCGACTTGCCGAACGAGCAAGTCAAATTGCTCGTGCCATCTAACTCGCCCGTTCGGTGAGTTGGTCGTGTCGTGTCTACCAACTGGCCCGTACGGCGAGTTGGTGGTCCATGCCGTCCAACTCGACCGTATGGCGAGTTGGTTGGTCTGTGCCGTTAACTCGCCCGTACGGCGAGTTGGACTTGTCTAACTTTCCGTCATGCGAGTTGGTCGACCCATGTGGCTTGATTTGCCCATTCGACAAGCTGGACGTCTTGCTCGACCATCTTCTCTGTTTGGGGAGTTTGATGATCGAGTCCTCTTGTCGTTTCATTATATTGCCGTTCGGGGATACGTTTACCCGAGGTATTTGGACAAACTCTTCCTGATGGTCTTTGGACAAACTCTTCCTTTGTGGTTAGTTAAGATTTGACCTCTATATTTTGCCGTTCCCCTTTTTCTGAGTCATTTTCAGCAAGAACGGATTTCCCGGTAGGTTTCTGACGTTGATTCCGTCGTAACCAATTTTGACCCCAACACTCATGCATACTCTTCCCAACTGGTTATGGTTCAATTACGTTTCATGGCTGTTCGTCCAACAATGAGTGTCGAGCGATGTCAGCCAGGTGATATCGATCGATGATGGGCTTTGGGTGTTGAACAATGCAGTAGGGTGGCTGTCGATCGATGATATCAGGTTGGTGTCGATCAATGCGAGCTTTTGGTGAAATTTCTAGATCTCTTCTCGAAGTGTGCTGATCGTCATTAAACTTCTGCTCCGATTCCTGACCCATATCTTCAAGCTTTCCCTCCAGCTCTAAGAATTCTTCCATATTGAATTTCCTACTCGAATCCAAATACCCAAGTTGTTCTCTATCCTCTACCTCCAAAAGATCTCCCATGGTGATATCTCTGTCTACATCTAGAGCATGATAACAACTTGATACATTGATGCTCTCTAGTGTCGATTCTGCAATGTCCTAAAGACAGCTCTATCTTTCATGGATGTTGAGTGGTGTCGATTGAAAACTGGGGTTAGTGTCGATCGATGCTGAGGTCTTAGGGTCGATCGACGTTGAAGTTTTAGTGTCAATCGATGCTGAAGTCGGATCACTAATATCGGCTTCTTCTACTCAACTCAACTCTTCATATCCTCCTCCTCCTCCTCCTCCTCCTCCTCCTCCTCCTCCTCCTCCTCCTCCTTCTTCTTCTTCTATCTCAGCATAGATTCCATCTCGATCTTCATATTTGCTTCAGTATCATAGAGAAAGTTGGTGAGGAAGGCGTTCGTAATGTCATTCCAGGTACTGAGAGATCCTGGTGGCAACCTCTTTAACCAACATGTTGCTTCTCCAGCAAGAGAGTATGGGAACACTCATGAGGAAAACCATGAAAAGGATGCACTTAATGGTCGACACCAAATCATCGAATGATTCAAGGTGGTTACTGGGACATTCATGAGGAAGACCATGTAAAGGATGCTGACCCACAAGAGAGATATATGCAGGATTCAGCTCAAAGACATTCCTTTGTGGTGCAGAACGACGCATCACAGACCTTTTGGCGTAGGAATCCTCAGGCCTGTTGTAGTCTCTAAGTTCCTTTTGTCGTTCAATCCCAGAATTCAAAGTAACAGCAGTAGCATCATGGATTGCAGTCCTCTGTGCATGAATCAATTGCTCTGCACTGTTGTGCGCACGACCTCTTTCGTCCCGTAAGATGCCATTCTTGTCAACACTCAGTATGACTACTTCGACCTTCTCCATCTTCTCGCAAGTAGTGTCGATCGACGAAGAGTGGTTGGTGTCGATCGCTTCTGCTTGATTAATGTTGATCGATGTTGAGGTGGTGCTGTCGATCGATGTTGAGGCCCTGGTGTCGATCGACGTTGAGATCTTAATGTCGATCGACGCTGAGGTCGGATCGATAATTTCAGCTTCTTTTGTCCGACTCAGCTCAGATTCACGATACTTAATACCCATTGCTACGTATTCGAGAAGCTGTCGTGGAATCTCGTCTTCTTTCTTAATTTGCCAAATTTCAAGGATCTTGTCCCACTTATCGTTGATCTTTTTTTCTCGAGCAGTTGCAGCTTCATCGAGAAATTCATAAAGGAATTCTCTTTCAATATCATCCCAGCGAATCAAAGATCGTGGTTCCAATCGACTAAACCAGTTAAATGCATTCCTAGAGATATAATAGGGGAAGGTCTTGCAGAGCATGTGATATTTCGACACTTCATTCTGCTTGCTCCTTGAGACTAGATCCACAAGTTCTTCGATGTGCTCCTTCAGATCTTCATGAGGCAAACTCTGAAAAGAGTTATGAGCTGCCCAATCATACCATTCACTGATCATCTGGAATTCATTTATCTCAGTAACAGCTATAACATCATGGATCACAGGTCCTTGCGCATTAATCAATTGTCCTATATTGTTGCGAGGACGACCTTCTTCGTCTCGTAAGATCTCATTCTCATCATCCTTAAGCATAAGAACTTCAATTTCCTATTTCTTCTCTCAAGTGGCGTCGATCGACGATGAAGTGTGGGTATCGATTGATGTCATGATGTTAGTATCGGTCGACGGTGAAGTATTGGTGTCGATCGATGCTCGCTTCTCTTTGCTAGCGATCACTGCTTGGAGGGTGTCGACTGCCCTCGTAGACTTATGGATCGTACGCGAATCAGCAAGTTCCTTTTTGAAGAGCCCAAAAATCCTCTCCTCATTACTTCCTGGTACTAATATGTATGTACCTGAAAGAAAAGAAAAAATTTATGTAAGTAAACTAATATAGAAAATACCTAGACTAAATCAAACAAATTGATTCTAATGGTGAATCCTTGCTCCCCGGCAACGGTGCCAAATTTGATAGGAGTGTTTTTATGTATTTCAATGCAAACTCTATCAAATTAACCCTATTAACTACTCTTGCCAAGAGATGTCAAATTGTAGTATTTAGGGATCGAATCCACAGGGAGCATTGACATACAATAAATTCAGTACAGTCGCGATTAAGCTAGGCAAATAAATTAATAAACAGTAAATAAACTATAGCAGATAATTGATTGATTGGTAAGTAAACAATAATAATAAATAGCTAGATCTAGGGTTTCAGGCAAGTGGATTAGAGAGGATATAATCTAAGGGTAATGTAAAAGACGACCAACTCTCGTTGCTAGTCTAATTTATTAACTAAGCTTTATGTCTCAGCTCTAGCTTGTTGACATAGAATGACCGTCGATCGATGGCAATGATCCTGCATCGATCGATGGTCTCTCGAGTCAAGTTTTATGACCTAATTCGATAAGTTCACTAAATGAACTAAATCAACTCTCGTTTTTTTCTAGCAACCTAGCTCAACAGGATTAATTCTGGTAGTAGACGATGCTCTCGATTGCGCCAAACTATCATATGATCAGGGTTCTAGTTAGCTACTCTAGAACACAAGAAACAAACAAAATTCTATTGATATATCTAATAATCACCCTAGCAATTCTATTGTTTGGCTAATCGATCAATAACATTAATAAACCCTAAACCTAACTAGACATCTACGCAGACATGATCTTTGTCACAGAAATCATAGATGAATAGAATATATATAATATAAAACCAAAGGAGTTCCAGGAGGATTCTGAAGAAGTTCCTCCCTTCTTTCCTAACCATATAACAATGAATAAAAGAAACCTTGCTAAGCGTTTCAAGCATAGCCGTCAACAATGGCTTAGAAAACATACTAATAGGGTTTTGGGTCGTCAATGGGTATTTTGGTAATTTATGATGACTTATGGGCTTAAGACGGCCATAGAAAAACTCAGGCTTGTCTTCTGGGATCACCTTTGATCGAAACCAAGGCTGTGCCATGGATCGACACTCATTCATCTTCTCGACAGATTCCTCTCGCGAGGCAGACAGACTACACTTCTGTAAATTGGGCATAACTTTATATCTAACCGTCAGATGGATCTCAAACCGGTGGCATTGGAAAGATACCTTAAATATTTATCTTCTGTTAAAATATCAGCTCAATCTTACCGCCGGAATGTCTCCATCCATAGCTAAACATCTGACGCATTTGCGCAGTTCTACATCTCTAAAAGCTCCAGAATCACCAAAGTTTCTCCAAAACGTACGTGAACCTTAAAATACTCTAAAACATACTTCAAACACATATAATAGACTCTAAATAGGACTGACATCATGACACAATAGTGGTAAATATCAAGCCCTATCATAGTTTCTAAAAATGCATCTCTAACCATATTTTGAACCCTATCATTTTCATTGTGCAAATGAATTGGTTCTTGATCACTATAAACAGCATCCTTAAAATTATTATCGCTACTACTACTATTAGTTTTATTCCCACCATAATTCTCTCCATGTTGAAACCAAATATAGTAATGTCGTCTAAAACCTCTTTTACTAAATGGTTCGATTACATGCAAATTTTTTATTCTTGCACTTCCGACACGGAAATAACAACTTACCGCTTTTCTGCGTGATCGGTGTACAACCAGCTTGGGACCTGAATATCTCCAGACAGTTGGAAAAATTCTTGTGTCACTCTCCCGTTGAAATTTTTGTGCATATACATCCAACTTTGTAACTCGTATATATTGGCATCAACATACATTTTTTTCTCCTTCAAGTTTTTAGTTATTTTTTTGTTTGTTTCTTTCAATCAAGAGAGTAACATATTTCTAGGTATTTTTTGTTATTGGCAGGTAAAAATTTAACAATATATTTGAAATGAAGTAATTTACAAGTCTTTTACTTCGGTATAACAACGATTTTACGAGGAAATAAGTTTGGTATAGCCAATGAAAAAAATATTTTTTCACCAAATAGTTATCTTTTACTACATTCGCCGTTAAACAAATATAAACTATATCACCGTAAAATAGTGTCTATTTTACAACGAAGTTACGATGAATTTTTTCTTTCGTCCTAAAGCCCTCGTAATTTTACGACGAAACGAAGGCCCCGTAAATTTACCTCGGCTTTACGACGAATTTTTTTCCCACGTAAACATTTCCCTAAATCGTCGTACATTTACGACGAATGATATTCCTCATAAATTTACCTAATAAATAGTAGGTTTTCTTGTAGTAAAATTTCGAAAAATTTAAGATATTCAATAGTATAAATTGTAAATTACATATATGGATAAAATTATTTTCATATAATATTTCTGTTTTAGTAAGATTGATTTTGTAATTCTTCAAAACAATTAATACTATAGAGATCTATTTGTTCACAAACAAAAAGACTTTTACTATCATCCTTTCAAAGTTATGCATTCTTGCAGATTTTAAAATGTTTACTTGTGCTTATCTTTTCAGACTTATCCATGGAGAACCAATTTGGATATACATGTAAAAGCTTTTAAAAAGGAAGACATGTAGTGAAGTCCATGAAAGATTTTAATTTTATCTTTACTGATCATGTAGTTATCTAGTCGTCAATGCCTGCAACTTTATTCACAATATCTTATACCATTATTTTGAACATTTGCATTCTTATCAATTGTTTGAAATTTAAGGTTAGAAGATTAAAGTTTTTATCACTCATCCTGGAATGGCTGGATATTTTTATTCAGTTTCAAAAGAAGGACAAAATTTTCGCATTTACGAATTTTTCCTTAACAAATGCATTGTAGATATGTGAAACTTTGCCGGAAAAAATACCCGAGAAAAAGAAACATGCAAAGAGAAAGGCGATCTCATTCCGGTTGCTCCGGCGTCTCTTCTTATTCTCCGGCATCGGAGGTTTCTACCTCCTCCTCTTCTGGTTTTTGATTTGCTCCATTCCCTCACCTCTCCTTTCATCGTCGATATGTCTGCCTATGTGGTGGAGCCTTGAAAACAGAACTCTAGATCTTGGAGGGTGATAGATCCGGCGGCTAAGGCTTTTTACTAATGAGTCAACGAGGCGGTTGGGTTTGTGAGGCTTTTAAAATCATTTTTTTAGGGTGGGGTTTTCGTAGATTTAGCTTTTCCCCTTTGTAGATCTACTCGATCTCCCCGACAGTGGTAGCGCGTGAGGCTTAGGTATTGGTTATCCCTCTGTTCTTCTGCTTCCTGATTTATTGTGAGGGTTCATCCTCGTTGTGGAAAGGAGTACTTGTTGGAACTATTTTTTGAGCATTATGAAAATGTATTCATATGTCAAAAACGGAGTTCGCTTGAATGAGAAATGGAGTTCCAGAATGTGTGACGTAAATGTACACATTTGATAATAGGGTTTGAATTCGGATTTAATAACTTATGTCTAATAAATAATGGTTTAAATCATATTCATGATTATCTTTTATATTTGGTTAAATATAAAAATGTATACCCATAGCAAAATAAATTAGTAGCTTTGATTTGGTCAAAGACACTAATATCATCTTTGCAAGTTATGATCAATAGTCAAAGGAATCATTTTCCATTATGATTATTGATGAGAAACCTAAATTTAATGATATGTGGTGCTCACCTTTTTTATATAAAGACTCATGGCAATGTAGAAAGATGGAGATTGAGATTCATAGGAACAACAAAATCACCTTCTCCTACTTTGAATAGTTATGTTAGCCTTTTTTATTTTATGTCTGAGAGTACAACACAAAAGTTAGGTTTAACAGGTTCTGTTTTTCGGTGATGGGAGACAGAAACATAAGCAGTTGTATCATGGGAATCTGAGCGCTATGAAACCGTCACACTATGGGGCATGTAAAGTTTTAAGGAAAGAGATTAATTATCTTGACTCTGCAATTCTTCTTTATCAAATTAGTTCGGTATTGTAATTTTGATTTTTTGTTCTTATTATTTTTACAAATATCAGTTGTCCCCATTGTGATAAAATAAGGTTCCTACAGTACTCAGCTTCCCATGAATCGAGGCTCGGCATCTTGTCTCGATTCATGGTCTCACTAATGCTCAATGGAGGCGGCGGTTAGTTCTCTCCGTCGGAGTGTGCACATCGGGTTTGGTGGTCGTGTGGCTGCTGCACCCTTGTGGTTTGTCATCTGCAGCTTAAGGGTTGTGGTCCAGCTTTTGTCGGTCACGACAGAGTCAGGCTTTTTTCCAGCGTATGCGTCCACTCTTGTTTCTAGTTTCAAGCTCCTCCTTCCTTTTCGCGAAAGGTATGAAGTCTTCTTCTCCACTCTGATGACTTCCATTTAATTCTACATTGACATTTATTCCAAAGCACATAGGAGACTGGATTGGATTCTCTGGTACGGACCACAATGTTGTTTAGTAATCGCCCATTGAGTCAGTTGGCTATTCTTGCGTCTTCGAGACCTTAATGAAGAATGGTCATCCTAGTGTCCGGGATACTATTTGGTTGACTTAGAAAAAATTTCTTCGTCTTCTCTTGCAGGTTAAGAAGTTTCTTGTACCAGATGTCGCTACCATTGCAGCCCACCTTTGCCCAGAGGATATGAGTCCCGTCGGTGGTCTCCGCTCTTAAAGGTATTGCATCCCTCATCCGATAGTGTGGTGTTTAGTGCTTCATGGACTGGTCGGCTACAAGGATGATGAATTCATCAGGATCTAGCTACTACGTTAGTATGTAACTAAGACGTCGACAACATCCTAGGATAGGGAGGGCGCTGGCAATGCAGGTCAAATTTTGTTCCACTTTTCCAGGATAGTTCTACTTGGGTTGAAAACGGTGAATGATTTCGTGGATGACGGAACCGGTTAGTGAACTGCAATGGTTAGATATTTGTAAGGGGATCTACCTAGGGATGTTTAAAGCGGTTATTTTATCGGATTCAAAATTGTAACCGATACCGGATTCCTGGCTCGGACCGGTTATAACTAATATATAAAAAAAATTTAAAAAAGATAAACTTTGCCCAAAAAATAAAATAAAATAATAATTCTTGTTATGATTGTTTGATGAAGAGCTAGGTTGCTAGCAAGAAGTGCACGCCCAGGGTACTAGATGAATGGACTGAATGGAAATATGAAATGTTCAGTATGTGTCTGTTGACTGTGTAGTGAAATGTGTGTGACACTGAGAATGGGTGGCATCTGATGTAAGAGTTAGTTAGAATGAGAATGATGTGATGTTAAGACATCGAGAACGGGCGGGGTCTAGAAAGAGATGATGAGTTAATGTGCTAATAATAAGGGATACATAAAATCCAGTAATGCCAAGCCGTGGCATATGTGACTATCATGACTATGGATCATACAGTGCCGAAAGGGGCCAAAGGGCTGCCAGCGGGCAATCACATAGGAAACTACAGAACAATATTCTAACATGAGGTACCTGCGGGGCTGGCCGACATGAGTTGGGACATCTGTGAACGAGCCTAGGTCCTTAGAGTCTAGATTGATTGATGTCGAGTCTGTCAATTCTGTCGAGTACATATGTAGTAATGATTGAGTTCATTTCAATGTTTGAGGTTGTGTTATTGTTAAATTGGTTGCTACACTGTTAGTGGCTAGTCAGTTCTAATTTTCACATTGAGCATTATAAAGTTTCATACGGAGAGACTGGTCTAGAATGCGCATGACTGTAAGTAGAAGTGATGGATATGGTTGGGTTGATATTTATAACCAAAGGCAGTGCGCCTGGACTCATGGGACCAATAACATGACACTGTGGGAGGTTTAAAATGCGTAGACACGTGTTCGTAACACCGCTCTCAAAACCCCAGGACGGTTACGGGGAGTGGTTCGTTACAATTAGTATCAGAGCCTAGGTTAAGATACCTTAGTGCTATCCTAAGGGATCATCATTTCTGCTGTTTTCAAAAAGCTTATTTCAGTTTGTGAAAGTTTGAGGCCCGTTAAAAGTTTGTGAAATCATTTTCAAAACCATCAACTATATATGTACTTCTACTATGGTTCTGATCAGATATAATTACTTGCAGGATGTCTTTGTCAACCAGAATTTAATTCAATTCATTTGTTGGTTTAAAAAGGTCTTGAGAAAATTACATTACCGTATTGAATACCCCCCTTGATTCTTGCGTGATCGTTGTTCTTCTGGTTTCGACTATATGATTGAAGTTTGAAGATTGGAATTTGGAAAGAATTCTGATTAGCATGAGGAGAATTATAACGGCCCGTAACCTCAAACCCAAAATTTCTTGGGTTTAGAAAGGAAAATCCGATAGGTCCATCGCTCATTAGGGTTAAGCCTAGGATTTCCCCTCCTTATCTTATAAACAGACCTCCAACCGCCCTCATTTTCTCTATTTTGAAACCAAACCGAAGCCCTCCAGAGATCTAGAGAGACGAGGAAGCTCTAGCCATTAAGCTCACTTTTCCTCTTCTGCCTCCTCCCTCCCTCCCTCCCTCCCTCCCTCCCTCCCTCCCTCCCTCCCTCCCTCCCTCCCTCTCTCTCTCTCTCTCTCTCTCTCTCTCTCTCTCTCTCTCTCTCTCTCTCTCTCTCTCTCTCTCTCTCTCTCTCTCTCTCTCTCTCTCTCTCTCTCTCCCCTCATGATGTTGGCTCTTTCTCTCTTCTCGTTGTGATCCGAGCAGTTGGTTGCCCTGCGTTCATCGTGCGCCACCACCGAGGCCGTCTAGCTGTTCATTGTTTCCTTTTATTCCTTGTTCTTTAGATCTGTTAGATATACTCATGTGAGGTGATTTGAACCCATTTTACTTTCATGATATTGTGTACGAGTTAATGTTGGAATTAGGATTTGTTATTCTTGCTTGTTGTTAAGTTGGTAAATCATAATGGATACTAGGTTGATAGATGCATGAATCATATTGCATGAGAAATCTCAAACTATTTTAAAAATTTAATAGACTGTCTTGTCTTGATGTGAATGAATGATTGCTGTATTGTTTGTGTGATTTGTTTTTATGCTTCTTGTGATTTATGGTGAAGAGCTAGGTTAGAAGATGGCAAATGGGTTCTCTCATCCTGTCTTGGACTGCCGCAAGATTGGCTTTAAGTGGGTCATGGTGAGTCATACCCGCGCGAGACACGCTCTCTGGAATGGCTGACCAAACCCGCACACACCAAATGTTAAAGGCAGACATCAAAAAGAAGTCAACTTGTTATACTTAACATTAATGAAGAAGAACCAAGACTGTAACCTGCTGATCTACCAACAATTAACATCAATATACAAGAAACAGAGACTGTAATATGATCAAGCAACATGCATAACATTAATGAACAAGCAACCGAGACTTTAAGATGATCAAGCAACAAGCAACACTCTTAATAAGAAATGGTGCAAGAGTTTAATGACAATAATGATTGAGCAGAAACATACCATTTTCACATTTCCATTAGAGCAAGAAAAACAACAACTTCAAGATACATGTTGCTCATGCTCGACACTGTACTTAGCAACCATGAAAACTAGTGAGATAACCACCAAAGATAAAATCATGTGAATATGGTAATCCAAGGTCTTTCTAAACTTCTAACAAGTGCCTTAACAATTTGATCACATCCTCTTGTTCAATATGTTGGGAATGAGGAGAAATACAAAGCAAAAGTACGGTATCTGCCAATTGAACATCGAAAACATGAACCTCTTTCACTTCCTGCTACTATAGATAAATGATTAAAAATCAGGGGAAAAAGCACAAAATATGAAGTCATGACGCAAGCCACACATACAACTCTAGTTCTAACCAAGTCACTGACAACAACAATGTAAGCATCCACTAGAGCCTTGACAATTTAGCTGAAATTTCTATTGTCCTGAGTAGTCTCAGAAACTTAGTACTTGGTCTATGAGCATTCATCATAGTAACTATCAATCATAAATACTTACTTTCGAGTTCTTCCACGGGATATACTTAAGGCATTGCATAACTAGTCTGACCACTGGCAATGCTTCGTGATGGCACGAGCAAAAAAGGGAATCCATTGATGATATCAACTCCCTCGCAAACCAAGACTGGAGTGGTGACTCGAAGAAGAATAGAAGTTATGGTGGTTGATCGAAGAAGAAGAGAAGCTACGGCGGTGGATCGTCTCCAAAATCACCATTTTCTCAGAGACTTTCGTCGCTGAGTAGTCGAAGAGACAAAAGTGAAACTATAGCGGGGGATTATGCATGTCCCACGGTACCGCCAATACCGCTTTTGGCCCAGTCCCATTTTAACCTGTCCAGCAAGGCCCATTTTTATGGGCCTAGGAAATGCATGCCCGAACCCGCTCCGCATCAGTCCTTTTCGGGCAAAGCCCACGGTCCATATACTCAATTGCCATCTCTAAGCTAGGTTTTCAGCAAGAACTGCACGCCTAGAGTACTAGATGAATCGATTGAACTGGAAATATGAACGTTCAGTATATGTGTGTTAAATGTGAAGTGAATTGTGTATGACACCGAGAACAAGTGGCGTCTAATGAATGAGTTAATGAGAAGGGATGTTAACACCGAGAATGGGTGCTGTCTAGAAAGAGATGATGCGTTAATGATGATTTAATGAGATGATGATAAGGGAGCCGCAAGATCAATTCATGCTGAGTCCTGTCATAAGTGATTACATGACTGCTAGGCAGACTGTACCGAAAGGGGCTAAAGGTAATGAGGTCATAGACCAGAAACATGATCCCATGACCGTTCCTAAGGTCACAGAAGGACCAATGACACGTTCCAAGGCGAGAAGACTTAAATATGGGTTCATACTTGCGGTTCAAGCCATCCTAGACCACATAGACAAACCACCAACCATGCCAATAACTCAACTACCCAAAGTAGAGCATATCAACAAACCAATTGATGACTTTAGCAACGCCTTTGCGCAACTCAATATCACTCAAGGTAAGCAAGCTTCTCTATCCGGAAATGAGAAAGAATTTTACCTAGCAGGAGCTGAAGCTGAAGAAGAAACCTTTCGAAGTGAAGACGAAGACCTTGAAGATTCAAATACTGAAGAACCTGAAGAAGAATTTCAAAATAAGAATTCACTTAAAGCCGGTCCAAGCTGCATCAACTTCAACAACATACCAAAGTGGATCAAGAGCGAACCAAGGGAAGTATTTTCATTACTTACGATTTGTGTAGGTAAGATGGGCCAGTCTAGTAATTCCTAGAACTCCCCCATCCCCGAAGCAACCTGGGTTTGAGGCCAAGACTTAGCTTAGGCCATATTTTCTTTATTTTTGCATCTTTCCTTTTTGGTCTTAAACCGGGGCAATTTTAGTTGTTTTCCTTTTCATTTTGAACCTTAGTCCTGCCATTTTGAGTCTTTTATTTCTGCTTGAGTCGACCATTAGGTCAAGGCTGAATGACTATTAATAAAGTCCCACACGCAGCCATTGTAACACAACTCTTTTTACTTAGATCATCATACGAGTCAGTTTTCCCCCTAAGCAAGCCGCAAGCAATTTCTCCTTTCCTGTGTGAGTCAAGTTAGCAGAGTCTTGAACTGCATCAAGGATCAATCATCCTCCTTGTGGTGTTCTTAGTTCCATTATCAATCTCATCAACCGATCCAACAAGAGAGAGCGTGAAAGCCAGCTTGTTAGACCCCATCACACTTGATCATCATCTGGTTAATTGTTCATCCCTTCGACCATCCTTGTTCTCAAGAGAGTGCGTGAAAGCCAGCTTGAGAATCAATCATCACCACCTTCCAGAGACTCCACTCCAAGTCTTATATCATTTGGTATCAGAGCCAAAGGTTCCTACCTTTTTTTTCTTACCCTCTATCTTTAGATCCGTTTATTGTTTTTGTTTCTTCAGTTTATAAATCAAAAACCCATAAATATTTGCTTATGTTATTGCATCTAGATCGTTTATCTTATTCATAAAAACCCATAAAAAGTTCTTGTTGCTTGCATCTAGTTCACTGTTAAGTTGTTTACTGATTTACAAAAAGAAAATCCATAAAGATTATTGATTGTTACTTGCATCTTTTCGTTTGTGTTCTTCGTATGGAACTTAAAAAACAAAAAGAAATCGTGTCTGCTTGTTGTTAGGTTGATTAGATCCAAAAAAATCCTAAAACCCTAAAAATATTGTGTTTCTTTCCTTTTCTAGTCCACACCTTATTCCTTTTGTTGATTTTCCATTTTGTGGTCAGTCTTGTTTGTGGCTAATCCTTTCTTTGTTTTAAAAGCTAAAACCCTATAAAGAGTTACCTTTATTCTCGTTGCACCTTAGTTATTCGAAAACCATAAAAAAGGAGGGAAGTTCCTTTTGAATTTTAATTTTGTTACCGTTGGTACTTTTAATCTCTTGTTGTTTTTGTTAAGTGTTAGACACGCCAAAACTGAAGCATGGGATACCTTGGAGCTGATGGAGTTAACCCCCAACCATGGATCAGATAATGGTCGCTAAGGGGGAAGAGATGAGTGCTGTCATAGGAGAGTTTGGTCAGCAGATCAACACTCGACTAAACCGAATGGAACAACCTCAAAGGAGAGGCCCAGTCCGCAACCAAAACCCCAATCCAGATGATGAAGATGGAGACGATAAGAGCATGCCAAGTCTAGATGACGATAATCCTCTCCAAAACCGCAACCCTAGGAGACATAATCCTCTTAGAAACAACCGAGTGAGAGAAGTACAACATAGAGAAAAAATCAAAGATATTAAACTTGTTCCTCCTACTTTTGCAGGTAAGTCCAATCCAGAAGTATACTTTGACTGGGAGAAGCGTCTAGAGTGCATATTTGGATGTTATGGCTATGAAGAACACAAGAAGGTGGCCTTAGCAGCAGCTCAATTCACCGAGAATGCTCTTGCATGGTGGGACAGAAATGTAACTGAAAGAAGAAGGAACCGTTTTGGGCCAGTCACAACTTGGACCGAATTGAAATACCCTTTAAGGTTAAGGTATGTGCCTGATTATTACCACAGAGACTTACAAAAACGTTTTCGCAAGTTGTCTCATGTTAATAGGTCAATAGAAGAGTAATTTGAAGAGTTTGAGAAGCTTATGCACTCACTAGAGTTAAAAGAGTCTGAGGAAGCATTGATGTCTCAGTTCATTGATGGACTTCAAGAACGCATATCCATAAAGGTAGAAAGAGCTCAATACAGTGGGTAACATGAGTTGATGAACTTTGCTGTTCAGGTTGAGCAACAAATCAAGCGCAAGACTACCAATACTGGACAAGCCAGAACCAACCAGCCATGGGCCTCTACTACTAACAAACCAGTAGACAAAGGTAAGTGATACATCCTAGGATAGGGACATGATCACTCAATCGGACTAAGTAGATATGAACTAGCCAAAGGGAGAACTGATGGAATTAATGGTGACACAAAGGGTTGCGGAAGGCCCAATGATACTATCAGACTTCGATCGTTGTCGGATGTGACGCAGCGGTTCAACAAAATAAGGTTCGAAACTTGGAGATAACCTCACCAAGAAAGTGTTCTAAACAAAGAACAAAGAGATAAAATCAAATAAAATGGGAAAACTTCATCTATCATTTATTTTGTGGCTCTTAGGCTCTATTTATAGGATTACAAGTTGTAGAAATCCAAAGAAATGTGCTAAAAACAAGGCATAGAAGACCGAAAACAAAGACTTGACTACATAAATGTGTTGACTGACAACAAAGACTAGATCTTGTATTCCACATGGTTTTGACTTGTCTTGGGACTCTCCTTTGACTGCTTGGTCTAAAATATTGCAAGGAATATATTGTTTACTTCTTGGGCAAAGTTGTGAACCATAGAAATGTTTGGATCCACATTTCGGCCCAAATGCAGTCCAAAACAAGCCCACTCGTCAAGCATGTTTTCCTTAGATTTTATGATAATTTTGGCCCATGGACATGACTTAGAACATTGAAGAGATTGGCTTGGTTCATCAGAAAGGGAGTTGACCGATTGTATCTTCTCGGGTGGTCGAACCAGCTCGGAAGATCGAACTAGCTCGCTCAGCTCGTCCAAATGAGTGTCAATCCAACTAAGCTCGTCTAGGATAGTGTCAGTTCAACTCATTTGAGTATTCATCTCATCCAATATAGTGTCAATTTGCTCATCCAGCTCCAAGGCAGTGTCGGTCCAGCTCACCTGAATGCGCACATGTCTGAATTCGCGAGAACTGAAGATCAACTGGTTTGTAAATGGCATAACTCCTTCTTCTGAACTCCATTTGAGCTGATTCTTCTTCGAGGAGCTCTGTAATTGATCTGAGCACATTCTCTAAGTGATTTCATGTAGTTTCTTTTTTTATTTGATTTTTTAACAGTTGGTTAGTTGTTTCTTTTTTGAGTTGCAGATATGGAGAAATTATTGATAAATTTGAAAATAAAATCTCCATCATCATCTTAGAGTGATTTAGATGGTTTAGATAATCTACTATGGGATCCTGCTGATCGGAAAAGAATATCAGAATATAATGCGAATCAAAAGAATGAGGTAATCCAAAAATATTTGATGAGAGGTCATTGTCAACCTTGTTGTCAAATTTTCAAACAATCGTTGATAAGAGGTGCACTGAGGCGTTTTAATCCTGCTTGGTTTGATCAGTTTCTAAATTGGTTAGAATATAGTATGGAGAAAGATGCAGCTTTTGTCTATATTGTTACTTGTTCAGAGATAATGCTGGTAAAGGTGGAAGAAATGATGCATGGACCATTGACGGTTTCTCTAGCTGGAATAAGTTTAAATATCTCAGAACATGTAGGAGGTGTTTGTAGGTTTCACACAATGCAGTAATGAAGTGTGCAAACTTGATGAAGCAAGGCCAATCTATCAAGCATGTGTTGCATAAACAAGATGATATCACGAAGAATGAGTATCACATTCAGTTAAAGGCTTCCATTAATGCTTCAAGATTCATTTTGTGACAAGGGTTACCTTTTCGTGGTCATGAAGAAAGAAAAGAATCTGTTAATAATGGTAACTTTGTTAAACTCTTGAAATACACTAATGAGCAAAATGAAGATGTGAGTAAGGTTTTTTTAAGAAATGCTTATGGAAACAATCAGATGACTTCTCCAAAAATTCATAAAGATATCATGTATTGTTTTGTGGAAGAGCTAGCAAAAGCATTATTGATTTCATGTGTATTTGGTTTGTTGGTGAATGAGTTTGTTGATGTTTCTTATAAAGAACAAATGGCAATTATGTTTCGGTATGTTTACAAGAGTGGGATAGTTAAAGAGAGATTCACTCATATAAGTGATACATCTTCATCATCTTTGAAATCTGCAATTAATTATTTGTTTGCTAAGTATGGATTAAGCATTACAAAGGTGAGATGACACATTATGATGGTGCAAATAACATCAAGGGTGAGTTCAATAGGCTAAGGTCATTAATCTCAAAGGAAAGCACATCTGCATAGTATGTTCATTGCTTTGCTCATCAGCTTTAGTTAGTTGTTGTGGCAGTTGCCAAAAAGCATTTTGATGTTTGAGATTTCTTTGATATGATTTCTTTGAATGTGGTGGGAGCTTTATGTAAATTGAAAGATATGCTCAAAGAGAGTCACAAAAAAAAACTGAGAAAGAAGTTAATCATGGTGAATGCAAAACTGGAAAAGGGTTAAATCAAAGTGTTTATGTTCAAAGATCAGGAATTATAGGTTTAGTGTTTTCTTCTATCTTTAAAGTGCTTGAATGTGTTCAGAATGATGGCGCAGGTGACTTGAAAAGACGTCAAGCATATGGCCTCTTCAGTTACGTCGATAGCTTTGATTTTGTTTTCTATTTTCAAGTGATGGTCCAACTTTTAGGAGTTACAAATAGTTTGTCCATGGCCCTTCAAAACGTAGATCAAGATATTTTGAATGCAATGTCCTTAATAGAATCAACGAAAAGACAGTCCCAGAAGTTTAGAGATGATGGATGAAATTCTCTTATGATTAATTTTTCTTCTCTCTAAAAAACATGGTATTGAAGAATTTGATATGAAGGAAGATTTCCTTGACACAAGGAAGTGAAGGAAAAAAACATGAGTAAAAAAATGAACATCACTATAAGGTTAATTGCTTATTAAATTTTGGATTTGCACCTTCAATAATTCAATGATCGCTTTAATGAGGTGAACACTAAACTACTTATTTGTGCTGCTTCTTTATCTCCCATCGATTCGTTCTCTCAGTTTGACCATTCAAAATTTATGAGGTTGTCGACATTATACCCATCTGACTTTATTCATGGAGAGTGCATCTCGCTTGACCAACAATTAGATATCTATATCGATAATATTCGAAATGATGAAAGATTTACTCATTTAGAAAATCTTGGAGAACTTACTTGTAATTTGGTGGAAACACCAAAGCATTTGTCATTTTCTTTGGTTTATAGGCTTATGAAGTTGATTTTTATTTTGCATGTTGCCACTGCAAATGTTGAGACTCAACAGTTTTTCAGCCATGAAAATTGTGAAGACAGATCGACAAAAACAGATTGGTGATCAGTTTATGAATAATTGTTTAATTTGTTTTATCGAAAAAGATGACTATGATGACAAGATTTCAAGATATGAAAGATCGTAGAATGTTTTTATAAAATATTTTATATTTTCAAAATATTTACTATTTAATTATGTATTGACACAGGTTAAAAACTTCCTGGATCCAGCCACTGGGTAACATAGTGTTTTTTCGTTAACATAGTGTTGATGACGGCAGAGAAACAATAAGTGTCACAGACTCACAGTTCAAACTTAATTTATCTTATGCAAATTAAACCGATAAAGGTAAATCAGGTTCTCTGACTCTATAATACAGGCTTATTATGATCAACGTCTAAAGTACAGCAGTACTGAAAATTTTAAAATATTAAAGTTAAGGACTTGCTCAAAAATCTAAAGAAAGGAGTGCTTCCACTGGATCAAGTTCACCAATATCCACTTCTTCATATTTACCCCAGTCAATATACATATCCACTGGATCTTCCTCATCATTCCTTGTGATAGAAGATGATGAGTTGGGTTCACGAGAAGTCGTTGCTTGAGTGCGGCTTGTGCTTGAGTTTTGTAATGCACTGAGCTGGGCTTTAACCCTTCCAAGAGTATTGTATTCAGGATAATTATAAGTATGGCTTGGAACATATGTTTGTACTGGTTCTGGTGCCGTCAATGATGGAAATGTGTTGTTCGAAGTACCCTAAAGAATTAAAACAATCAGAACTAAAATAATTTGTAACAACCGTGTCATTCCTATATATTTGCAATATCAGTTGTCAAAAAAGTGTGATTACCTGATGAAGAGAATCAACTGTTTGTGTTAGGAATTTTGGATTGCGATATGAGTCGTGAATGAGACAATCATCTTTGAGCTGAAGTTCTGGCTTATTTGTGATAGTGAACGAGCCAGGTATCGACTGTGGCTCAGTAGTTACATACGGATGCATGAAACCTTGAGCCATGTTGTAGTTGTGACTGCTGTTAAGTTGTGGCTTTCCTTGAGTTGAATTTATCACTGAGGTATTCACATGTTGTGGCTCGTACATAGAACATGTATTACTTGTCTCCCGAGCCATGCTTGCTTGTAAATATTGTGCCTCCAACATTTTACGGTTATTTTCTATTTCAAAGGCCATTTGCATTCTTTCTGCCTCTCGACGTCTTTGTAAATTTAGATCGTGCTACATAATATTTTAAAATTAGTGTGAAAAAATTCCATATCTATTTTTAGTTAATGAGAAATAATAATAAATTTTACCTCTATAAGCATGTAAAGTGATCCATGGTCTTCTGTTGCCTTCTTTGGCTTCACATCTCCCATAACTTTAGGTCTTCTACTCAATTTTGTATCATTATGTTCAGAGGTCGCATATGTCATGAGATGACCAGTTTTGTTATAGAAACTTGTACTAAATTATGAGATCTATATATATGTTTATATATTTATCTTACATGTTTACTTGTGGGCGAGGTAAATTTGATGCAGCATCTGCTTTAAAACTGCGTCGACCAGTTCTATAACCTTAAGAATCAAGATACAGTACAAAACATCTGATTTGTTAGTGTAACTGTTTGTATATATATATATATATATATATATATATATATAATTCAAGATTAAAGAAATTAAATAAAATTTAAAGAAAAGCAATTAGTAAAGGATACCGAGGCCAAGAAAAGATGCCCAAAATTTATCTCTGTTTTCATATAATTTTTTTTACTTAAAACCTATGTTTTATATCTTAAGCAGATACCATAAAATATCAGCAAAAAATATCAACTTTATAGTTTATAAATTATGAATATATATATATATATATATGTGTGTGTGTGTAAATTTTAGAAATAAGACTTTGTACAATAACAGATGTTTGGTATATTTTATATTATATATACTACTCATTATTTACCCTATTTTTAAAACAATAGTTAAAAATGGATTTTCGACAAGAATGGTACCAAAGAATAAGACATAGAAGCGAAAACTTAAGGCAGTGGATCTGAACATACGTGGATGATATTGATCTGTTTCATCCCGTATGTTACATCTTCCAAGTCTAAACTTCTGGAAAGATACGAAGATTCGAGTGTTAAATAGATTACAAAAACTCAAACTTAATTTTGATTCATATAGAGAAGATAGGATAATATGACCTGAAGATGACTCTTAACGTGGTGAACTGCAATTCCTTCAACTTCCATCATATCTTTGACAGCTTTTGGTGTAGCCTCTGTTGAAACAGATATAGATGTGATATAAGTTCTTTATTCTTTTATATGTACCCACACATATATCTATACGAACTTAGTCGTCTCACAAACCATGCTGCAATCTTTTTAAATGTTTTATCCCTTCAGGGTAATAATTCATGGACTCGTAAGAAAGATCTAATGAACAATGATGGTATAGATTACTGTAACTTTTTTTTTTTATCAAAAATTAGATTTGGACCGATATACGATATTAGATTTTTACCATATATAAATGTCATGTCGCATGCTAAAATGCTAAAGATAAATATTTATCAATTCTATATCAGGTAAAAGTCGATCATGTATCAAAAATCCAACATAAATACATTGGAAATGTTTGTTTTGTCAACACCACTATTTGAGAGAAATCATAAACATTCCATATTTACCTCTACATAGAGTTTGGTAAGACAAAATACTAACAATTAAAATTCCTACAATACTACCAACAACGATTCAAAGCTTTATGTGAACAAATAAATAATCGAATAAGAAGGTAGACATATTTAAAATATTTTAAACAACTAATATGTGTGATCATTAAGAACGAATGGTATTAACCAAAAATTTGAAAGAAAAATATGAAAGTCGTCTTAAAGAAGCATAATGTTTGTACAAATAGTATGTCGCTTTTGAAAGTTTTAAGTTAAATATTGTATATATTCTTTTAAATCACATATGTACTAATATATATAAAACATATACTACTTTCTTCCTTACCCGTTAAGAATGATCTAAGGTCAATCAATCTAATTAAAGAAGGAACAACCGTAAATTGTCATCTATTTACAATTGTTTTCTTTTCAAAAATAATCTATTTGCAATTGTGTTTCTAATTGCATTAAAATAACCTTTTATGGGTTTTTGTGTTTACGATTCAGTTAAAGTAACTATACCAATAATTACGAAATTCAACTTGGTTAGCGATCTTAAACCGAATAGTACATGAAAACTAATCTGGAGTCTAAATAAATGGTAGAACCAGAAACAAATTGGTCGGCGGGATTGGTCTAAATAAACCGACCACAGCACAAGACCAACAAGTAAAGAAGCCTGGTATCTTGAGACCCTTGCAAACTTATAATCTAAAAAACACAGAAAAAGGTATAGCCAACACTTTCCTAGTATCTAAATAAACATACGTATCTGGAACTCTTGTAAACTTATAATCTAGAGAACACAAAACAATTGTAGTCATTTTATCCTCCTATAAAAATATGTCTTAGGAATGATGAATCGGTAAAAAAGGAATGATGAATCTTAATAATTGAATATTTATAAAACTAGAATAAACTCACATAGAGATGCCGATCACAAACATAGAGACAGGACAGTTTCATCCTAGATTACATCCATGCATGAACTCAAAAAAAATCTTAAAACTCATAGAAACCATGGAAAGGTAGAAATGAAAGATGGCGATACCATGCAAAATTAAAGTAGATTTTAAGCGAAAAAAAAAGAAGAAAAATTAAAGTGGATCAATAAAATGTATATGTAAGTGAAGGAACGAGTATAATGTAAGTTTTAGAGAGAAGAATTGGTGATACTAACTGCATGGTCCACCGAGTTTGTCCACGGCTTTGACAAAGCAATCATGAAGGTCGCTTGACCACCGGAGTCGGGCCTTTTCATCTGAAGTATAGAAAATGCATGGCGTGATTTTTGAAGATGAACTCTTCTTTTGTTGCACACCAACTTTGTCACAATTATCTTTCTTATTAGCTTCTAGGAGAGCTGCTATTCCTTGCTCACTGAAATACATAGAGACTTCTGAAGCGGTAGGGTTTTCTTCGGAAGTCACAATTTCTTTTCCTTTTTCTTTCTTCTTCAGCTCTTGAGAACTCATCTCAAAGCGTTTTATCAATTAGCTATTATAAATCTCTATCAACTGCCCTTTGGTTTGATTTGATTTCTAGCCAGAGCGTATAAAAGCATTATATGGGGAAAATTAAATATAAAATCAAACGACACCGTGCATCAAAGAAGAAAACAAAAAATTAAAGCAACTTTTATAAATCCCAAAAAGACAAAGGTTCAATGAACAGAAACTCAGGCTTAAGGTGCAAAAATTAGTGACCATTAAGAAAATGAATGGCTAGTCATTTTTGACGTCTCAGTAGATTTGTCTAATTGTACCCTACAAGAAGATCAAAGAAGTTGAGACCATCATTTTAATGGGGAGTTACAGACTCATTTCAGAGAATGACAAAACTGTTATAAATTAAAGTTAGAAGAAGCCAAGAAATATTCGCTAGGTTGGTTAGAACTTACTTTCTTGCAATAAATATTAAAATTTACAATTTGTAAAGAACTTTTGAACTTTGTCTAAATACGATTATGAGTAAACAATGGGATACAGTTTAAATTATATGAATATAATATGAAGATCTATGTATGCATAATAATTCTATCAAATTCATTTAAAAAATTCAGTTAAATATTTTTGAAGTATTTCGTATATACAGTTATATCTTACATTTTCTAGAAAAATAAATAAAGCTATGTGGTGGTTCAAAAAAATAAATAAAAATAAAGCTATCTAGTATGTTCAGTATTGAAACTTCAATTTCTATATGTTTATTAATACGTTTCAACTTTTGCAAATTTTGAAAATAGAACAAAAGATTGGCAAAAATATACAAAGTAAGCAAAAGAAAACATAAGAAATATATAAACAAAACATAAGAAAAAGGACAAAACTAAAATTCTTCAGGCTAAAAAGAAAAAAAAAAGTGGAAATTGTAATTTCACATTTGAGATATACTTCCAATTATAAAAAAAACCAACAATGAAAATTGTTTTTAAAATAAACTAAATCATAACAGTAGTATTAAATTATGGTTTAGGTGGCTTTTTAATAGAATTTTCCAAATATATTAGGGAAAATATCTCAAATAGACATTTTTGAAATTTTTGTCACAAAAATAGATCTCAAGAAAAAAGACCGAAATAGAACTTTTTATTTTGAAAATTTTAATATTTAAAAAAAAATTATAAACCTCACCTCCAAGACCCAGCACCATAACTATAAACCCTAAGTTTAGATTAATTAATCCAAAGGTATAAATATATATTTACACCATTTAATAACGTCTATTTTGTCTTTTTTTTTTCCTGAGTGCTATTTTGAGGACAAAAGATTTTTTAGGTCTATTTTGATCTTTATCTCAATGTATTATGTATATATATATATTTGAAGTAATGATTTTTCACATATTTATTATATAAACATATATACTCGATTACCTGTAAGCTACTAGTAATAAATACATTATTTTAATATAGATTTAGAAACTTTGTATACATATATTATTATAAAATTGTTAATTAATATGATGATTATATGTGTAGTTTATTGACTAGATCTTAACATTTGTAAACCTATGTTTTAACATAAATAAATATAAATTAATATACATATATATATATAATATATATATTTCTATATAATATCTATTCATTTTTTGTATTATGGCTTTAACAATAATATTCTATAAAAATAAATATAAATATAAAGTGTATTTTAACATAAATAAATATATATTAATATATATAACTGATAGGTTTAACTTTATTAAAAGTGAAATAAATCTATATAATCAATAAGGATATAATTATTTAATATAAAATATACCTTTTAAAGGAAAGTTTGCTTAAGAAATAGTCTTTAGATTATGCTAAAAGAATTAAACTTAATTTGAGTACGGACTAAAGAAACCAAATACTAGGTATGAGGTTCGATTTCCTGATAAAGAAATTTAATTTGCCGCAACTTTATTCAGATAAAACATAAATGTATTTTTTTTTGTATCTGATTTCTGTGAGGAGTTAATAAAAAAAAATGTGTTTATACTAAAGAAAACAATAACAAATTTTTCAGATTTATGGTTTTAACTTACAAGAGGTTCTAAAGTACCACAAGTAAAACTATTTTTTCATGGTCCTGAGTGTTACAGAGTCTTTCCATCATAAAATGTGTGTATGAAGAAATTATTATCGTCGACCAGTATGTTGCGGAGAGAGATTATCCTGGAGTTGTTGCTCGAAGAATTTTCATCATAATTGGAAGTAGTTAAATTTGATAGATTACCATACAGTTGGATCATAATGTAACAACGACAAAAAATAAATAGTACTTAAAATAAATATTTGAAAAATGTGCTAAATTTTAATTATAAACCTTTTTAATAAAAAAGTATTATTTCTGATGTCTTTTTTTATTTATGTATGGTTTTATATCCTAAGTTTTGGCGATTTCTCCAACAAAAAAAATAAAGAAAGTACCTTTTATATCCTAAGTGGTAAGGCTTTTGTAGTGAATGGTTTTTTTTTTCTGCTGAAAAGATACTAAAGAACTCGGATATCATAGTGTTGTAATGTAATATGGTATTACATTTCACTATATAAATAAAATAAAATATATATATATATATATATATATATATATATATATATGTATATATATATATATGTATATATATATATATATATATAAATTATCCTTTTAGGTCATTGTGTTTCTGGCCAAACAAATTGTCAAATATTCTCCATCAAAATATGTAAAGATGAAATATGATCATGTTTTAACGAATTGCTTTATTTTTATTTTTATTTTTATTATTATTCAAAAAAGTGATAAAAACATAATTAGCCTGTTTTGAATTCAGCTATTTGTAAACCCTATTACTTTCTCATTTAACCTAAAACACTTCTTCCCCATCTCCACACTATTTTTTTTCTTCTTAATAATATATATTAAAGGAGAAACACTTTTAATACTTACCTTAAAGCTTTTTCGCAAGGTCTCTGATGTGTTTTCACGAGAAGCTTTTATTTGAAAAACGCTGATGTGTCGAGTGGAGAACATATTTCATAAAAAATTGACTTTAATGTAAAATACTATTTTCATTTTAATAAATCGCTGCTTAACAATTAATGCGTTCATACATTAATTTTCATAACTCTAACGCATACAATTTAATGTGTTCACATTAATATTTTTTAATCAAATGATTTTTAGTTTATGTATTTTTTAGCTTTTGTATTAGTGAACTGAAGTTATCTTCGTGCAACTACTTAATAATATCATTGTTGAAAAAAATAAGAAAATCATTAAGATTCACATAAACTAAAATGTTGGAATAACAATGGTTTTAGAAATTGAAAGTTTTGTACCTTGCCTAACTTCGCCGTGACTGAGGTTTTTGCAAAGAAATTGAGGCGAGAAAAATCAAACACAAATTTATATCTTTAGTTTATTCAAGTATTGTTTTTCTTTTTCAGATTTTTCGTATCAAATCAACAATTAGAACCACAATCATATTGGTAGAGAAAAATAAGAAAACAAAAAAGATTTAAAAGAAAAGAAATTCAAAAAATTGATTGAAAAACAAAATTCATGAGTCGAATGAACATATCACATTTTCGACACAATCCTATCCCCTTTCACTCGATTATATCGTGTTTTTATTATAAGTAAATACACACTATTGGTTATAGACTACGTCAGTTTTGTAACATACTCACGAATATTGACATGACGTCAAACCATTTTTATTAAAATTCTTAAATTATCGTCAAATAATCATTTATGTAAAATAACTAAAATATTTTTTAATAAATTTCTTTTATTTTTCTTTATATTAGTAGAAGAAAATAAGTTTGGGTAAAATATATGGACCCAAAGAACCAAACGGAACTTGATTCGAAAGTAATACTTAACATAAACTAAAATTTATTAAGTACTTAGATAGATCTGAATTTTCGATATTTGGATAACCAGACCCGAATCTAATTCAATATGAAACATTTTGGATACCGAAAATATCTAAACCACAATTATAAACTTAAATATATTAATTATTTTAAATCTTATATCTATTAGATATTCAAACATATGAATATCTAAATATTATTAAAATAGTCACAAGTAAATATCTATAATAACAAAAAAATGTTCAAAATACTGAAAATATCTATATGTTCTCCATCTAAATATTAAAACTGAACTAATTTTTATGTTTTATGTTATTTTATTTTCAAATTTTTAGAACCTAAGTATATTTAGATTTTTCTAAAAATATACCTAATTAAAATGGGTATCCGAACTAAAACCGAATCAGGAATGATTCGAACCAACTCTAAGCCATATTCAAACTGAAATTTGTAAATATCCGAATCAGATTTAAATTTCTAATTCTAAAGACCAACTAAATCCGAACAAATATCTAAATGTCAATCTCTAGGAAAAGCTATACAACAAATCCCTCAGTACAACGTAAAATAAATCTCTAATCAATTGTTTCACTCCCCGCACGGCGCGGATCACTACCTAGTATATATATATATTCATCACAAAACATGTGTCAGAATAATTACAAACTCTGGCTAACCGGACAAACGCTGAGAAAACTTAGGTAATATGCACTTGGCTAAGAAATAATGAGCATATTAGAGCAAACAAGAGTATAGGTTGAGGGAAAAAGGACATTGGTAACACAAAGCTACCCACTCCGATGAACACTGGTCTCGACTCATATCTGTTGGGACCTCACGTATCTAGGGTGTCAAAGCCCAAAGCAAGGAGTCAACAGAAACTGTTGTCGCTACCGATGGAGGCGTCTCGTGGCCCCAAACAAAGGCTTCGAGCGAAGATTCAGCTTCAAACCTTAGCGGCCGCACACTCCTTAAGTCATTCGATGCTGCACAAGTGCGAGGTCCACATACCTCTCCTCACTCGAGTGTAGCAGTGAGAGATCCAGAATGGTAAGAAGCAATCGACGGAAACCGAGTAACACCTCTACCATCGAAGACAAATCCAACACCAAAGACTGACTAGCGGCATCCGGTGGGCTCACCATCATCCTTTAACATCTTCTCCTTTTTCCTTTATTTGTTTCCTCCTCTCCTTGCTTCCATATTCCTTTTACCCTTGTTTTTCTTCTTTGGTTTCCTTCTTATCCTTCTTCAGTTTTATCCTTTGATTTTCTCTCCTTCTTTCTCTTTTTTGGCTTTTATTTCTGCTCCTTTGATTTCCTTCTCTTTTCTCTTCAATTTCTTCTTCTTCTCCTTTCATTCTTCTTCGTGTTTTTCTTCATTTTTTTGTTTGTTCTACAGATATGGACGGCAATAAAATAACTAAAAATGCATAAGTATATCTTTAGACTCATAAGAGAGTTACACTAAGATGTACAATTTGTCTCATACAACTTAGTATAATTGGTTCAGAAGTATAACTGAAATCCAAGAATTATACTACAAATTGTACAACTATAAGTCTAATTGTTACAGTATAACTTAGTAAAAATTAATATAACTATTGTATAAAACAGTATTTATATGCACTTAATTGTATCAAGTTTTACATTGACAACTAAATCTGAAATTTGAAATTAAAGTAGAAATTTAAAATTTGACTACTAATTTTTAATTCAAAATTCAAAAATTTAAGACAAACAAGGGGAAAAGAAAAAAATATTTAATAATAATAAAAGGTATGTAATATTAACCGAAAGTATTGTAGATATGTTTTGATGTTTAAGTGTATCTCAGATTTTGACCTGTTTTCGGCGGAGTTAGCATGTCAAAATCTGAGATACTTTTAAAACCAAAAACTTAATCTATCATACTTTCACTTGCTCTCAAATATTTTCTATTTTAAATGAACTAAGAGGATTCTGGTTTTACTGTTATCTTTTTACCTCAAAATTAAATCTGAAATTTTAATTATAATTTTAGTATTAAGGTGTAAATAGGTATAATGGAATACAATTTAGTAGATAATTATATGGGACTATACTAATTGAAACTTAAGTTTATATCAAGTTTTATAATTGTCCGAGTATAACTTGATATAACTTCATGGTAATGATACAATTAGATTATTGTTTATATTAAGCATCACTTTTCAAAAATACACACTATCAAAAATATATTAACATTTGGGTTTATACTTTATTGATTATTGTTTAGTGTTTAGTGTTAAAAGAGTGAGATTGAGTTTCTAAATTTTTTATAAATATTTTTAAAAAATTAATTAAGTCTATTTTCATCAAAAAAATTAAGGTATTTTTGAAAATAGTCATTCATTAAAGGTAAATTTGCAAAGTGATATTAAACTTGTGGTATAATTGCAATTCCCCGTAAATAAATTATCGGGTTTTTAAAAATAAATAAATTAATATTGAATGTAAAAAATGAATTTGTTTTCTATTTCAGAAAAAAAAACTAAATTCAATATTTTAAAATTTAAAATTTTCTTACGAAATTTAAGATTATACAAAATTCAGTTACTTTTATTTTTCAAACAAACAATAAAACTAGAATTTTAGAGTTTTTTTTTGTAAATTTTAGAATTTTTTTAATTTTTATTTAAAATTTATTAGTATTTTAACTAGAATAATAAATTTTGGGTAGTAAATAGGTATAGTTTAAATTTTTATATATTAAAATGAGCAAAATAATTAGTTGAGGTATCAAATTGGACAGCAAAAAAATTGGGTATTAAAAAGTTTAATGAAATTTATTTGGAGTATTTTAATGGAATTTTCTGTAAAATTTAATAAGACAAAGAGATTTAAAGAGAAAATGAAAAGAATGAGAAGGAAGAGAGAATACTAAAGAAGAGGGAAAAGAAAAGAGAAAGTATGAAAGGACACATAGAAGAGATTCTCGAATAGCGAAATATGGTATTATAATGAAAATGGGAGAATCAGTAAATAATTAGGTTTTTATAGTTAGGTTGGGTTTTACACCAATTTTAACTAAAAAGTAATTGTGAAAATTGGTTTTGCTGTATTAAATGCTTTGATGTTCTTCAAGTCATGTATCCAATTGTAAACTATATAATATATTCTTTTTTGAACTATATTATATATTCAAACAATATATATTTGTTCAAGAAACATAAATTAGTAAGTTTTTTAAAACAGAATTAGTGGCTAATATGTATATATATATTTAACGTATTTACCAGGTCCGGCTTATGTTTTTGATAGACCCTGAGCAAATTTAAGTTTTACAAGACTAACAAAAAATAGTTGGTAAAAGGCAGTAAATCAATAAACAGACCTGAAATTCTATCTGAAAAATTATATTCTCTACGTTTCATTTTAACTGTCTTTTTAGATTTAAGCACACAAATTAAGAAAATATTTAATTTTATATATTTTCTATATAAAACATCATTATCTGTACACCTAACCATATTTCAACTAATAGAAAAATAAAATAGATAATAAAGTTAATAAATTATGCACTAAAATGCTAAAATAATATCTATTTTGTAAAAAAAAGTTTTCTCTACAACAACATTTAATATGAAACGGAGTTAGTAATTTTTTGGTGGACCTTGTGCATAATTACCTTGTCAAACGGCGGCAAGAGCCGGCAGTGGTATTGACTCATCTCACATTTAGTAATCTACTAGTAATAAATACATATACATTTCCTACATTTGTATATCAACCAGAATCAACAACCACATTGGCCTCAGCCCTCCAATCCTCGACATCGTGCAAATGTATACAGCCTACGGGTATCGCCTGCCCTCTCTTTCCTTGGCTATGATGGTAGATTTGGTCGGTGAGAAATTGACTTGTTTTTGAAAATAGGTACCACACACCAGAAGAAACTATACTTAAAGTTATCATGGCAGCTTGGGAAAGTTGTAACCGCCAATCCGTAATCAACAACATCACCAAGGCCTACAACAAAGGAAGGGCATGACTCAGTACTATACCAATGGCCCCAACAGTTCTCTAAAACACGGATGCCTCTTGGCTGGGCTCAACCATGGAAATAGGACCCGGACGGCAATCAGTTGTCTCCTCTCCAATAATGGCTGAAGCGCTTGCAATCCGAGTAGCTTTACTCGCATCAATGACCAAAACCTACTCAACATTTTGATACAATCATATTCACAAGTGCTCATCAAAGCACTAAACTCAAAGATCTAGCCTATGAAACTCTATTGGGTTTTCTTTTACATTAATTTTCTACTTTTATCTCTTTCTACTGCATCTGTCTCTTATGTATCACGTGAGGCAAATAGTGTTGTTGATACCATCGCAAAGTATGTCTTATTGAACTTTGCTTCTGCTTATCTTTAGGACTTCATGTCCCTTTTAACACTACAAGAAAAAGAGAAATTTCCAACGGCCATATCCGTTATAAAATGGTCAGAAAAGAATTGTTCTAACGGTTTTCCGACGGAATAGACCGTCAATTCTATTTCGTCAGAAATAACCAACCCGTCAGAAACTTTTGGAATTTTTCAACCGTTTTTTGACGGATTTTTTCGATTGGAAGTTTCCGACGGAACAATCCGTCATAAAGTACCGTCAAAACTATCTGACGGAGCCTTCCGTCAAAACTTTTTGACCGACAACGGTCAGAAATTTCTAACGAGTTCACCCATCAAAAGTTTTTGACCAAACCTGCTGTCATAAATTTCTGACGGATGACCTCGTCAAAAAATTTTGACGGAAGGACTCGTCAAAAAATTTTGACGGAAGGTATCCTCAAAAATTACTGACTGATTTTCCGTCAAAAAAATCTGACGGTTCCGTCAGTCAGAAATATAATTTTTAGAATTATAAATATTTTTAAATAATACAAATCATCAAATTTAATAATTTAAAAACTAAAAATTAAAGATAAAATTATAAATTAAAATAGAAATCTTAATTAATATTACACATTGTCATAATTAAACATTAAAGATTATATAATTTAAATACTTAAGTTATAAAAGAAAACATTTAGAACATAGTAACTGAAAAAAAGTTCACTGGTCGGGCTAGGAATCAAACTGAGAAGAGGAGAACTGTTCGGGGTAAACCCGAGATATGAAATCAGTGACGCAACGAAGTTGTTCCTCCATAGCCCGTCGTTTTTTCCGCTCTTCAACGAGCTCTGTCTTCAGCTGCTCCATCTCCTGAACAATACCCGGGAAAGGAAAGGTTGGTTGACTCGATGAAATTCCATCCGAGTGAGGACCTAAACCATAGCGACGACCTTTCTTAACCGGGACATTCTACAAATATAAATGAAAAAATTAGTAATACAAAAAATATAATATAGAAAAAGCAAAGAACCATTTACATTACTCACAAAATAATATAAAAAGGATAGAGCGACTACCTCGAGAACCATTTGGTTGATTTCTTCATGGGACAACATGTTTGAAGATGTAGATCCTTCAATGGTACATATCTGAGACTGCTGGAGTTGTGCTTCTTTGTCCTCTTTCAGCTTAGTCAACGTCTCCAACAACTCCCTTGCAACAGGATCTTGCACCTCACCAGTTGTCACATTAGTGTGCATCTTCCTTATCAAATCCAACCAATCTGGTTGCACACCACCCCTTTCAGCAGTCTAACATAAAACACAAATTATATAATGAAATGTTAAGCTAATCAAGTTCAATGTTTATGTATAAATTAAGTGTAACATAATAAAGCTTACCATTTCCATCTCATGTTGCTCTCTTGTCTTCGCACCACAATTATGTGTGGACACGCCTTTTCCACCACGCTGGCTTCGCCTATTCTGAGAATTGGTTTCTCCGATAGATGCAGTCGATTCTAATTGCCAATAAGCTTTTAATCCAACCCACACATCCTCATTCAAACATGAGGGCTTATCCTTCTTCAACTTCCACTTCTTTTTCCACTCGGTCATGTTACTCTTGTATTGAGTTTTAGCCTGCATATTAAAGGTTGTCCGCACTTGAGTAGTATAAACCGGGTCCCAATTCGAATCTTGCTGCAATAGACAAACACAACCAACATATCGATAAACAATTGAGTAATATCCTTTTTGTTTCAATATTAATGGAAAAAGAACATCTTACCGCAAATGAACAAAGCCACATTCTCTTTACTTCAGTTGGTACATGGGCATAAGTTGGATATGGAAAATCAAGGAGGGTGTGAAAGCATTTCAAAATGGACTTGCAAATGGCGTTTCTGTTTTTTTTCTAAACCTAAAATAAAAATCAAAATATTAATAAACTGCAAAAGGAAATGAAAGATAATATAAATGATAATTGTAAAACTTTACCAACTAGTATTTGGTTCTTCATTCGGGCTCAGCTTTGGAATATGCTCTCTCCCTGGTGCTAACAACAACTCGTTGAGTAACACATCATCGATGATGTGTGTTGGATCTGCTGGTTGTGGTTGGGGGATACTTGTTCTTTGCGCAGACGAGGAACCCAACACAGGTGATGTCGTTGATGGAGAAGAAGTAGAGAGAAAATCCGCATAAGACCTACAAAACAAAATTAACAACAACTTTACAATAGACATATAAAATACTTTTTTTAAAAAAAAATCCATAAACTTACTTGTGAAATATTATAAATTTTTGAAAGACATATATATTACAAAAAAAAAAATTGGCTTTGTTAACATTTTTTTTTAACTTCCATAAACTTACTTGTGAAATATTAAAAATTATGGAAAGACATATATATTACAAAACTAAAGATTTTGTGAAATATTAAAAATTATGGAAAGACATATATATTACAAAACTAAAGATTTTGTGAAATATTAAAAATTATGGAAAGACATATATATTACAAAAATGAAAAAAAAAGATTATGCTTCGTCAACACATTTAGAAAAAAAATCTATAACCTTAATTGTGAAATATTACAAATTATAGGAAAACATATATATTACAAAAAAAATCTAAATAAAAGTTTTCATAACTAATCTGAAGCACATGAATATCCCGAAGAAGCTGAATCAAAGTCATCGTTTAATTCTCCTCTATCTGACTCTGAATCTGAGAATACATCGTTGTCGCCGGTGCCACTAAAATCAACTACAAGATCAATTTCAAGAGAGTTTTGATTGTCAAGATCACCTAACAAATTGCTCGAGGATTGTTGCATCGCGGCCGTATCTGAAACTCAATGTACTTTCCCCCTTGGAGTAATGGATGTCATAGTGATCCACGGGTCTTGTTTATTCCTCACCCGAGGATAACGAATGTAAGTTACTTGATCTGCTTGGGAAGCTAGAACGAACGGATCATAGTTTGGAAGTCTTCTTCTAGAATGAATTGATGTTACTCCAAATTCCTCATTTCGGACACCATATCCCAGGGTTGGGCTGTACCAATCAGCAGAGAAAGCAACACACCTCAAATTAATGATTCTCGGGAACTGAATCTCCAATATGTCACGCAAAATACCATTGTAAATTACTTCGCCGGATCTAGCCGATATCCCGTCATTTACAGTTGATTGTGTATTGTTGTCGCGGAAAATTTTAAAAGCATATCCACGCGTGCAATACATTGGATACGACACAACAACAAATTTGGGACCAGCGGCCAACTCCTCAAGCCATGGCTCAATATGCTCTCGCCTAGATAAGAGATATTTTACCTGTGTAATAAATAAATTTATTAAGAAATGGTTCATATATACAAAACATGATAAGTTCATAAGTAATTTGACAAGAAAGTTATAAAACTTACATAGAATTTAAGCCAATCTACGAATTGATTTTCCTTAAGTTCAGAAAGCTGGTCTTCAGTGTAATAAGGATATGCATCCCTTATTTGGTCCATGTAAATCTAGGTAATTATTTCATGATTAGTTACAAATTTGTATAGAAAATATGATTTTAATTATAATAAATGTAATTACCTTTCATATTTCATCACTTCCTCGCAGTTTGCTAAAATGTACTTATGTAGATGAAATTGCTCCTGCTCTGTGAGTCTTCGGCTTTTTCCTCTTCCACTTAATTGACCAATTTTCGAAAAAAATGTTAGGAATATCGACAGAATAAACTGCTCTTTGGCCTCCATCATCATGTCTTGAAGGTTTTCGACTTTTAGTCTGCACTTCTGGGGCGAAGTAGTAAGAAGCAAACTGTGATGTTTCCTCATTGATGCTTTGTGCAACAATAGAGCCCTCAACTCGGCTTAAATTTTTCACTTTCTTCTTCAAGTCATACATATAACGCTCAAACACATACATCCACCAATATTGCCCATGACCTCCAAGTGCTGCTTCTCGAGCAAGATGGATTGGAAGATGCTCCATAACATCAAAAAAAATGGTGGAAAAATGTTCTCTAGATTGCATAGGATTATCAGAATCTTATCTTCCAAGTTTCTGATTCCATTTGACGTCAATGATCTCGAGCACAATTTCGAAAGAAAGCTCATATGCCTGTAACAAAATGTAAATTATTTCATATATGAAAAGAATAAAATGTACAAGTACAAAATTTAAAGTAAACTAAACATACAGCTATTGCTTCATGTACATTTTGTGGAAGAAGGCCAGCAAAGCAGAACGAAGAAGTCGCTGCATCATGACATGACAATCGTGACTTTTCAAACCAGAAAATTTCCCTTCTCGGCTATCAACACAATTCCTTAGATTAGACGCATATCCATCTGGGAATTTGACGCTATGAATAATCCACTCAAAGAACTCTTGCTTTGAAGTTGCATCTAACCGATAAATAGGCATTGGCATATTTCCTCTCCCATCCATGTGGAGAGAATTACGGGCACAAAGATCTGGCAAGTCTAATCTAGACTTCAAGTTATCTTTTGTCTTCCCTTTCACATTGAAAATAGTATTAATGATGCTGTCAAAAAAATTCTTCTCAATGTGCATCACATCTAAATTATGCCTCAGTAGATGATCCTTCCAATTCTGCAAATTCCAAAAGATACTTTTCTTATGCCAGTTGTGATGTTCCCCATATCCATAAACTTGATCATGCCCATTTCCACCACATTTATCTGTTGCCTCCACACCAAACTCTCTTAGCTGAGTAAGGATACAATTTCCATCTATTTCCAGTGGCGGACCATCAAACACCTTTTTGTTCTTAGTAAACAATGTGGTGCTTCTTTGATATGGATGATCAGCCGGTAGATATCGTCGATGACAATCAAACCAACATGTCTTCCTTCCATTTTTCAGTTGAAATGCGTCTGTGTTATCTTGACAGTAGGGACACACTAATCTTCCATGTGTTGTCCATCCTGATAACATCCCGTAGGCGGGAAAGTCGCTTATGGTCCACATAAGGACTGCACGCATCATAAAATTTTGCCTACAAGATATATCATACACTTCAACTCCATGTTCTCATAACATTTGCAATTCATGAATCAATGGCTGCAAAAATACATCAAGGGATCTTTTAGGATGCTCAGGGCTAGGAACCAGAATAGAGAGAAAGAGAAACTCTCGTTTCATGCACAAAGATGGAGGCAAATTATATGGCATTATAATAACCGGCCAAAGAGAATATTGTCTCCCATGACTTCCAAATGGGTTGAAACCATCAGTACTTAACCCAAGGTAAACATTTCTTCTCACAAATGCAAAACTAGGATACATTGATTGAAAATGTTTCCATGCTTTCGCATCTGATGGATGAGCAATTTCTCCTTCAGTTATGTGTTCACCGTGCCTTCTCATAGCCTCTGCTGTACGTTCAGATTGGTATAACCTCTTCAGACGATCTGTAATTGGCAAGTACCACATTCTCTTACACGGGATTTTACTCTTTCTACTTGTTTCCCTAAACCATGGTTTGCGGCAAAATCGACAACTAGTACGATCAACATCTCTTCTCCAGTATAGCATATAGTTGTCGATGCAAACATCTATCATTTGATAGGGCAAACCCAACCCAGAAACCAATTTCTGTATCTTATAATATGTAGATGGTGAAAGATTATCTTCCGGCAATATTTCTTTTACAAACTCAGCTATCGCATCAACACAGTCTTCACTTAAGTTATAACCGTTTTAATAGACATCATCCTTGTTGCAGAAGATAGAGGTGAAATGCCATCTATACAACCATTATATAATGGACTTCTTGCTGCATCTAACATATCATAAAATTTCTGCACTTCAAAGTTTGGTTCCTCAACTCTATGTCTATCTTCAACCATTTGAACAATACCTATATGTTCATCTAAAACTCTTTCTTGTTCTCCCACTCCATCCAAATTATTTTGTTGACTAGTACTACCAAAATTCACCATTAAATCAGTTTCACCATGCAAATACCAAACTTTATAACCCGGCATAAATCCTCTACTATATAAGTGCTTCCATACACCATTGACAGTACCAAATCTACGATTCTGACAAACTGGACATGGACAATACATCTTACCCGTTTGTATTGTTCTCTCCTGGTTTGAAGCAAATGACATGAATTATTGAAGACCTTGTGCAAATTCTTCTGTAAGAAGACCAGTTGATGGATCTTGATGATTTTGATCCACCCAAGACCTGAAATAATCATTTTTATTTGAGGAAGACATGAAATTTTATTAACTTTTGAGTTGTGGAGTTTTCTCTGTAACAAAGACAAAGTTCAGGCTTCGACATATATTAAAACCTTTCTGACGGATTTCTGACCGCTTAACCACAGATCTGTAACGGTTAAATTTTAAAAATTGGTCACAAATATCCGTTGGAAATTTCTGACGAATCAACTAGCCGTCAGAAATTTCTGATGGGTTACCAACGGCACAGATTCAGTCTTAGGATCGTCGGAAATCCGTTGGAAACTTCTGATGGTTTTCCAACGGAAACCATATCCGTTAGAAATCTGTTAGATTTTTCTGACGGTTTAACAATCCGTCAAAAATTTCCAACGGATTTTTGACGGAACTAATTCACAATTTTTTCTGTTGGAAAACCGTCAAAAATTTCTGACCGATTTCCAACCGACTTTTTCCCGTCAAAAATTTCTGACCAAACGCTCTTATCGTCAGAAATCCGTTAGAAATTTCTGACCTAAAAATTATCGTCAGAATGTCCGTCAGTAATTCCTTCTTTTCTTGTAGTGTAAGAGAAATTAACAAGAATAGCATAAGTTAAATACCAATTTATAAAAATAAACATTATCAAAAATATATTAACATGTGGGTTTATACTTTAGTGATTATTGTTTAGGGTTAATGTTAAAGGGATGAGGTTGAGTTTCTATTTTTTCTTAAATATTTTAAAAAATTAACTAAGACTATTTCCATCAAAAAGTTAAGGTGTTTTTGAAAATAATCATTCATTAAAGGTAAATTTGTAAAGTTATATCAAACTTAGGGTAGAAATGAAATTCCCCAAGAATATAACTAGTAATGGAATCATAAAAAACAAGAATATATCTCACATTAGTGAGAAAATTAACTAAATATAATTACAAATTAAACCTATGAAATTCATACATCAACTAAAATATCATATTTTAAAATATATATATATATATATATCAAAATTATTTGTAAATGTGCTTTAACCAAAATTAAAGTAGAGCTAATCAAATACTTTTTGTTCATAGTAAAATGATTAAAATTTATATTAATTTATCGTTTCATTAATTTAATTAGAAAATTTATTTTTAACAGTTTGATTTATTTTAATTAAAACAAACAAAAACAAAAAATATATTAAATTGACATATTTTAAAAATATACATATTTATAAATAGGGGAGACATATTTAAATAAACAATAATTAAATATAATATAAATAAAAAAGTTATTTGAAATGTAATTTAATTCTGTTAATTTAAAATAAAATCAGACTGAAATATAAACTAAATAAAAAGAGACAAGACTATTTATAATGATATCTTGTTTTTTTTAAACCAGAATTAAAATATAAAAAATATAATGTCTTAAAGTAATTAATATTTTATTTTTAAAAATATATTATATCTGAAATTAATATTTTCGGTATGGAGTAAAAAACCCTACTAGTTTGTAGATATTTCGGTTCAAGGATGATATTGTTATATAGCTTCTTAATCCCTCTATATATTAAATGAGAAGTACATTTGACACGTGTCGCTCATACAGCCCTTCTCAGCCGAAATAACACGATTCTATTGGTTGATTTTTTAGAAATTCATTTTTGATTTATTTTTCTCATCGACATAACTTAAATGGAAAGAACTATAAACACTTACCTTATATTGTATTCTCGGTTCAAAATAAATCCTTTTCCGATGATTTCTCTTTTTAATGCATTGAATACTCATTAAATAAGACAAATTGAAGGGAAACAACCATAATTGTCGAGAAAATTTGTAGATCATTTGGTTCGTTATTAATTATTTGTTATTAGTTTCCTTATAACAAATATTAGTTAATACATGTAATAATAAGTTGCCTTATAACAAATTAATTAATTTCACAAGAATATTAGTTAATACATGTAATAATTAGTTTCCTTATAACAAATATATTACTTGCGCAATAATATTAGTTAATACATGTAATAATTAGTTTCCTTATAACAAATATATTACTTGCGCAAGAATTATTACATGATTCATGTAATAATTAGTTTCCTTATAACAAATAAATAACTTGCGCAAGAATATTAGTTAATACATGTAATAATTAGTTTCCTTATAACAAATATATAACTTGCGCAAGAATATTAGTTAATACATGTAATAATTAGTTTCCTTATAATTATTTAAATATGTAAAAATGTGTTTAACTTTGTAATATATATATAGGTGATTCTCGATGTCTTTAAACCCACACATTTTGGAGCTTTTGATTGTACAATGGCAATAAACTGTTTAACACATTGTATCAATTAGCGAAAGAAGGTGTTGCGGAGGTTTATGTGTTTGAGCTTGTTGAGAAAGATGCTAAGCAAGGGGTTAGGAACTGGGGGCTTTGGCATCGTAACATGACTAGCAAGTTTAGCGTTGAGTTCTCGGATGGTGGGAAAGGAAGAAGATTCATCATGGAGGTTTTGGTTTGGTTCTTTGTGGAGGTGGTGGTGAAGCTTTGTATGTTGATGTAAATGAGAGGTACTTACTATCTCTGTTGCTTAGGTTCAGATATAGCTTCTTAGTTCGTCAGGTCATAAACATAGAATCTGTAGAAAATATTGTGTGTAGTTTTTTTCTGTATGCTACACTCAACCTCTTCGTATTATGTAGTATTAATTAGATCACCTTTTTTTAAAATTAACTAACCTTCTCTATGGGATGTTTCCCTCAAACTATATCGTTGACTTTCTATTTCCCCTGATCTGTCAATTTTCATTTTGCTCTCTTTTGGGTGGATCTTAAATTTCAAGATCAAGAGGAGAAGACCGACGTTGAGTTCGTCAATATTTTTGAAAGTAAGGATGTGATTCCTGGATTTGTGGTCTAGATTAATCAGACTATTCAAGAGCCACTTAAGGTTAAACTTTCATTCACATTTCAAGAAGCTTTATCCAGTATAGATCATTCTTTCTATTGTTTTTTTTAAATTGAATGTTAAATTTAATTCAACGAAAAAAGATCATTTTACAACAAGTGTATCCTATATAGAATTTTCATAACAATAAGATCTATCTTTTCCTATTATTCTCTCAAATTTCTATCGAGTGCCGAACCAGATGGCCATTCCTCTCTCAAAATTCTTATATCCTTTCTTCTGAATAATGGTCAATAATGTTGTTGTTATAGGCTGAGTTTAAGAGATTAAGGAATGCCAAAGAGCAAAGCTTGGTTAAGAGTCTTGAGACTACTCATGATAAGCACATAGATGAGGAGAAGTTAGAGAAGCAATTACAAGCTTGGAGAAATAATCCTTCATGGCTTGATCAACCTCCTAGGATTCAGGTATATTATCAAATCCGAAAAAGCCTCAAAACATAGAGTAGGTAGTATTCAAATAAAAAAAAATTTTGCAGGTGAAAACACAAAACGGTTCGTTTTGCCATTTGAATGTAGAAGTTAGCGTGGGATTGCCTCCTGAATCAGTCTACAAAATTTTTGCTCATCCAGACAACAAACGATACTTCAAGAACATCAAGGCATGGTCTCTCTTTTGTATGATTAAAATTTATTATTACAATAATACTTGAGGTAATTTTCAAAACAGGAATGCATATCAAGAAAGGTTTTGAAGGAGGAAGGACCAATGCAAACCGTGGAGGTGAAGCAAGCTGCGGCCTGGAAGTTTCTTTGGTGGACTGGTACTTTCCATGTACATCTAATTGTCCAAGAAAATCGAAAAAATCTCACTGTAAGTTTATATATATTTATATTCCTCACAAGAATCAATATATTTGTTCTGCCTTCACCATTTCAACTTGGGTTTCTCACTGAGTGCAGTCTAATTACAAGCAAGACAAGACAATGATCATGAAAGTGTTTGAGGGTTGTTGGAGAGTGGAACCATTGTTTATAGACGAACATTTGTATGACCGCTTGAAACCAAAAACTCTAAAAGATTACGATAGTTGTAGCAATGGACGAGGAAGGATAGGGTCGAAGGTGACAATGGACCAAATGTTTCAGCCTTCTGCTATTCTTACTCCACCTCCACTTTATTGGTACATTCGCGGGATCACTATTAAAACCACAGAGAGTATGATTGAAGATCTTTTTGCTGAAGCTGCTAGGATCCGAGGAGGAGGAGGAGATGCCCATGATGATGATGATCAAGGAGAAAACGGAGTTGTATTAGAGAAGAGCAAAGTTGAGCACATTAAAGAGAGGTGGAGATCACCTATTATTATTCATCGGTATATTAGGCTATTTGTTTGGTGTGTGTTAGAATGTTTTAAAAAGTTTTCGAGCTTAAAAAAAGAACTAAATATTGTATATAGATGATGATTATGTGTTTTAGTAATTGTAAGACTCTTGTCTATCGTATTTGTTCTGTATTATGTAATAGCCTATTAGGCTAATACTGTTTTATATAGTGTGGGTCATAGGCAAACGTTTGCGGTGGCTTCATATAATTATGAATAGGTCAAATTGTGTAAATGCAAAATCGCAAAAATATGATATTTGTGATTGATTTTGGTAGATTAGAATTGAGTGAATGTTATATCATGGGATGAAACTAAAAGTGCATAGACCAATCCGGTTTAGGCCAAGTTGACCTATAATCATTGGGTTCATTTTTATAAAATATGTGTGTATCTAGCAGTTTATATTGAGGCAAAATCGGTAAATATTTTGGTATTTTTTGTGTACCCATACGTTTTCTTTTGTTAAATAAAAAAACTAATTTAAATATGGTTTTACTAAAAAATGTATTGGCATTTAAATGGTTTAAAATAGGCCGAAAAGTGTATGGTTGTTGCTAAAATTGAAACCATTGATTTGGAAAAATCATGGTTATACACGGCATGCAATTTTTGCACAAGAAAAATGGTCAGACAAGGAGATGGTTTTGAGAAAAACGTGCAAAATCTTCAACAAAACCCTCTATACAATTGCAAAAGATGTGAAAATGATTTTCAACATGATATTCACCGGTATGGCCGTTTATATACATTAATCTTGCTACCTTTCTAATTTCATATTATTATCAGTTCATATACTAATTAAATTATGTGTGTTATTTAGTTACTACTTGGTTGTACGTGTTAGTGATGAATCAAAAGTTGAAGCCAAGTTTTTACTTTTCAACAATATTGCGGAGAAGCTAATTAGGAGACCTGCGTTTGAGTTAGTCCAAGATGCTGCTGAGGTATTTCCTTAATTTTTAATTGAGTGATTTAAGAAAATATTATTTCTATATCTTACATCGTAAATTTTAAATATGTTTTACAGGAAAATCCACATTTTCTACCTCAATCTCTAACTGATTTACTTGGGAGGAAAGTTCTATTCATGATTACTATCGGATTTCATGGTCAAAACGAACAAAATTCAGCATATGTTGTTGATTATATGGTTGACGATGCAGAAATAATCCAACACTTTGATCCATATATAATATTTCTTTTTACAGATAACTCAAAATTATTTATGTGCAGTGTATATTCTAACCAAATATTAACTTATTAATGCAGCCACATGTTGTGATATTTCATGATTGTGATTCCGAAGAGGACTGAGTATTATAAGTGGCGATGGTAATCCAAAATGAAGGAAGAAAGTTGAAGTCCATTATGCACGTGAAAGCGTTTAAGCAATGATTTTTTTTTGTTTTTTTTTTCAAATTTGATTATGTTTTCCATTGTCTCTCTTTTGGGTTTAATACTTATCAGAATGAATAATAAGGTGGTATTTTCTTGGTTATGTAGAACAACTCCTTTACCGCTTTTTTTGACATCATAGCAAATTTATTCTGTAAAACTTTAAATTTTAAAACCAATCACTAACATATAGTATATAATTATAAATCTAAGGTGATAAAATAAGGTGGTTCTATATATGTTAAACTTACAAAAAAACATAATAAATAAAGGTGCAATGTAAAAGAAGATAATATGGGGATTATATCAATGTCAATTGTTTTCCAATAAATATCATATTCACATGTGCAAGGAATAGATACATGGTCAAAAATTTTTTTGGCAACAAATGATTGTACGTATATTTTATAGATTCTTTATCCTAATGGTCATGAATCGATCTCTATTGTATTTTATCGAAGAGGTTGGCTTCTGAACTCTATTCCTTCGATTTCATTTCAAACTATATATGTTTATTGAAGCCTTTTTTGTAACTGCATTTGACAAAATCTATAGGTAGTGTTTTGTTCTTACTAAAAACATAAGCAATCGATTTAGAGTTGGACGTATGAAGAGAAGTAGTCCACTGTCTACAGACAGTGGGAATAGACAAGAAAAAAAAATGGGTATGTTGTACTAAAAATAAATAAAAACTTTTAGAAATTTTTGAATTTTCGTACTACTGAATACAAAGGATGATACCTAATCGTTCTAATGAAAACAAGGTAAGTTATAAATTTTACAATTTTCTACGAGAATTATCTTTCAACTCTCTTTCCATAACATTCTCAAGTGATAGTTGGTTAATTTTTGTATTTGCATGCTCCCTGTGTAAACATAGGTACCAATGACAAAGAGAATACTCCTAGGGGGAATATAACACAAAAGTCATCTATCACAAACGTTTCGCCAGCACCAAGTATCAACCCTTTTAGGGCGCCCTTTCAGAATGTTACGAATCAAGAAGTTCGACCCGTTATTCCACGACCATCAGAGTCTATACATGGACTACCACATAAAGCGAGATCTGCGAGATTGGAAATACTGAATAACAAAAGAACAATAGGCCATACCACCTCAAATAGAGGTTAGTCTCCTAACGCTTTCATTTTCTCCACGTTGAGTCTTATTAATTTGTTGAGAAAATCAGATTAGACAATGGATATGTTGTACCATACAATAGAGACCTTATGCTTCGATATCGCGCCCATATGAATGTCGAGTGGTGCGTCCAAACATGAGCTGTTAAGTATCTTTTCAAATATATCCATAAGGGACCTGATTATGCTTCAGCAGCAATTGATAAAGAAGATGAAGATGGCGTCATTGATGAAATCAAAACATATTACGACTGCATGTATTTTTATATTTAAAGATATTTGTTTTAGTATCTACAAATTACTAATTTCTAACGAATCTATATCATATTTATTTTTATTTTAATTGTGCGGGCAATAAATATTAAAGAAAATTTGTATGTTATTCTATGTGTGCATCAAACGAAAAAACATCAATAATCTATTAATATTAGTAAAAATAGATATGTAAATGCTTTACCAACTATATAATATCATAAATGAAATTTATATAATGATATTTTATACAATATAATAAATACATTATGAAAAAATATAGTTTTATTGTCTTTCACATTTTAAGGTATACGATCATCTTTTCTTATATATGTTTTCGTATTTCTTAATTAGATATATTACTGCATGCGAGTCGTCCTGGCGAATTCTTGCTTTTCCTACACATTTTCGTACTACTTCTGTTGAGAAACTTGGATTTCATCTTTCGGATCAGGAGCTGGTGTTTTTTTGATGAAGATGAACCTATTGAGAATATTCTCAACAAAAAAAATGTTAATCAATCCATGTTTTTGGCCTGGTTCATAGCAAACAAAAAAATACCCAGAGACAAGAGAGTTGACATATGCCGAATTTCCAACAAAATTTGTTTGGAAATCAGGTACAAGAGAATGAGTACCACGGAAACGAGGCTTTGCGATAGGGAGGATTGCGCATATTCATCCATCACTTGATGAGCTATATTTCTTAAGAGTATTGTTAAATTGTATAAGAGGGCCCACATCATACGAGGATATAAAAACAGTTGATGGTGTTTTATATGATACATACAAAGATGCTTGCTATGCGTTGGGATTGATGGACGATGACAATGAATTTATAGAAGCTATCAAAGATTGCAGTGATAATAGTTCTGCCACGTATGCCAGGAAGATTTTTGCGAGAATTTTGGTATCCAAAACTTTAGCTCAGCCTCATGTCGTGTGGGAAGCTACTTGGGAGTATCTTACCGACGATATTCTTTACAAGAAACGGCGAGAAACTGGACGACCTGGTGAGCGTTTTGTCTTATTAAACTGAGTTTATTTTAAAAACTGTCTCTGTTATTTAATAAATTTATCAAACTTGCAGATATGAACTTGACCATAGAGCAGATAAAAAACATTGCTCTTACTGAGATCGAAAATTATTTGCTCAGCAATGGTTGTAGCCTCAACAAATGGCCCCTCATGCCAAAGCCAGAAGATTTTGGCTCTTACAACGGCAATCGCCTTATAGATGATGAGCTTAAATATGTTGTGGAAGATCAGCTAAAAGAAAATGAAAGACTTATGGCGATGATAACAGATGAGTAAAGAGGGGTATACAACCAGATTCTGGAAGCAGTTTTAAATGATAGCGGTGGAATCTTCTTTCTTTATGGTTATGAAGGCACAGGAAAAACCTTCGTATACAGAGCACTCTCATCGGCTATCCAATCTAGACGTATGACTGTTCTAAATAACGCATCCAGTGGAATTGCTGCATGTTGTTGGAAGAAGGTAGAACCGCACATTCCAGATTTGGTATTCCGATAGATGCAGACGAGTTCAGTACTTGCAAGAAAATGGAGCCAGGATGAGGCGCCTATGATGAGCAGACACTGTTTCAAGACGTTGGATCGTTCTATGCGTGATATTATAAGATCTTCTGAAGATAAACCTTTTGGAGGTTTAGTTGTTGTTTTCGGTGGAGACTTCAGATAGATTTTACCGGTTATACCTGGAGGTGGTAGAGCAGAGACTATTTTGGCGGCTCTGAATTCGTCATATCTTTGGGAGCACTGCAAAGTTTTGAAGCTAACAAAAAACATGAGATTGCTCGCTGGTCTTACTGATGATGCAGCAAAAGAGCTTCAATTTTTCTCACAATGGATTTTGGATGTTGGAGATGGAAAAATAAATTTACCTAACGACGGTCAAGTTGAGATTGACATCCCTTCTGATTTGCTGATAAAAAACGGTGGAGAAGATCCTATTGAGACTATGGCAAAAGAGGTTTATGGACAAGCTTTTCAAACCTCAAGAGATAAGGATTTGTATAGACATCGAGCCATTCTCACTCCCACAAATGATGAAGTGGATAAAATAAATGATTACATGCTTTCGCAGTTGCCAGGTAACATGTTTTTGTGTTTACTCTTATGTTTCACGGTCAGTTTTTACATGTCACTAAAGAAAAGGATTTACATATGCTTTCAGGTGAAGAGAAGGTTTACCTTAGCTCTGACAGTATTATCCCATCCGATGTTGACGTAGAAGAAAATGTTGTATATCCTGCAGAGTTTTTGAACAGTGTTAAAGCTGATTGGACTGCCTAGACATAATTTGAAGCTGAAGGTTGGTGCTCTTATTGTGTGTCTCCGTAACATTGATGTTGCAGATGGATTATGCAATGGTACTAGGCTAATTGTTACTCAGCTACTTCCCCATGTGATAGAAGGTAGAATTATAACCGGAAACAATATTGCTGGAGACAAGGTTTAGATTCTTAGAATGTTTGTAACACCACCTGACACAAAGTTTCCCTTCAGAATGCGTCGAAGACAGTTTCCGGTTACATTGGCTTTCGCGATGGCTATCAACAAAAGTCAAGGTCAAACACTAGAAAATGTTGGTTTGTTTCTGCCTAGGCCAGTCTTCTCTCATGGTCAGCTATACATTGCACTTTCAAGAGTTAAGTCGAGATCTCGATTAAAAATCCTAATAACTGGTAAAGAAAGGAAGCCGGAGACAAAAACATTGAATGTTGTCTACAAACAAGTTTTCCAGAATATTTCGTAGACATGGTACGTAATTGTTATCTACTTTTTATCCAACAATTTTTAAAAAATATATAAATTGTTGCAAGTATTTATTTTTTTGGAATTTGACAGATGGATAGTGATGAGTATGAAGATCGATAGTATTTCATTGCCAATCATTTTCCGACTATTCCGATCATGGTATGTCACTTTAATATTTTTTCTGTTCAATAAAGAATAGAAAAGAATAAATATTTAAAATTATGTAACACGTCCACTTCCTTACAAAATTAAATACATTTTTGCAGGTTTCTAATGGAAGTTGTTTTCATTATCGAGACAAGTACTTCATACTTGATCAAGTACTTCATACCTGATATAATTTATCACCAATACTTTCAATTTTATTATATTTTCTTTTAATATGTCTACATAAACTTTTCGAAAATATTTAGGGACGTTCATAAAATATCTTCTTAAACACACAAATTATTTTCGGATGTTCCAATTATGCATACCGGAACGACTACCTCTTCATACTAAACGTTTCTTTGTTATATCTCATCCGTGTAAAATTCGAGTACCAACATTTTCTTGTGCTTGATCTTTCTCCCAAAGACGGTGGTCTTATAATATAAAATCTGTTACTGCTAAAACTTTGCACTACTTAATCCATAATTTGAATCTGTTTATGCCCGCACAGGGTGCGGGCCGGTCACCTAGTAACTTTTAAACCAAGTTGATTGTTTCAAGATGCTACTAGAATTTGTGTATAGCTACAGTGCAATTTAATGTCAACAATTTTCGGAAATAAGTTAATATCTTTAGTGGGTTAATATATACTCAAAGTCAAAAATATTTTGTAGGACAACCATGGGGCAGACGTACAGCATCAAGCTCGCAACTGAGGAATTATATCCGACTTCTCTTTTTTTTTTTTCTTTTTCTTTTATGCATGCGCGCGAAGAAAATCGCTTGGAGGCTGGGTTGCAACTTGTTAGAGAGTAACGAGAAACCTATCGATGGCTCTTAAAAAAATGTCAAAGCGGTCAACTCTAGTATTCTAAATTTTCAAGGGAGTGAGGCGATTCAACATGCCTATACTTTGGACTATATTTACCTGCTTGCTATAAAATGAATCGGTCTTATGTCTTTGAGAAACCAAACGTATAAGGTAGCCATAGCCAAAAAGAAGAAAGAAAGGCTAATTCACAAATCTTGGAAAGAAAGATTAGAATTTTAATTGCATTTCTCCAACAAGTTAACAAGTTGAAGGAAGTTTTTATCAAAAAAAGAAAAAAATTGAATGAAGTTTATTCTACTTTTCCAGTGAAATATTTCAGGTAAATACACATCATTTGACTACATGCATAAAACTGAGAATTAGATTTTACGGTCACATTCACTTGTCCAGGGTTGTAGTTTAGACCAACAATCGAAAGATAAAACATAGGTGATGATTTGGATTGTGTTCGGCTAATATGCCGGAAATGTTAAGCCAGGAAGTGTATAAAACAGTTTTTTTTCTATAAATACTATCGGCTGATCCGATCAGTCACTGAAGAAATACATTTAATAATTACTATTATGGAATGGACTAGTCTGAAAGCGTACCACAATTACTGACCCGAGTTTGGAATATCTTCTGACTAATGCTAGAAGATGGACTGGTCCTCTATTATAATCCATCATGTTAACCACTTGGATCGAAGCTCATGTCCAGATTGATCAAATAATAATAAATAGTTCATAGAGAGAATTAAACAAAGGATTGATATGTGTACATACTAAGTCTCAAAAGATTATCACTAGGCTATCACCAATTGGTTGAAGTATATAAAACAAATATAGATCCACAAATAAGCAATAAAAAAACAATGATAATTTTATGCTTTCTGCTTTTCTAGATTATTTCTATCGGCTTTTTTTCCCTTAAATTTGAATCTACCGGCCTCTTACAATAACAATAAACGTGATCTAACTTTGAATACTCAAGATCGTAAGAATTCTGAAAATAAATGTGGGCATTCTGTTTGAACATAGTCTCTCTTTCTCTTTGTATATAACATACAATTTTATGAGTCACAAGAATATTAATTTATACACTAAAAATTCTATAAATGAATATTACTGAAACTATAATATTTTTATTAATTTATATAGTTATTTTTTAAACAATTTAGATACATATTTAAACTGTTTTATTTCATTAAAAAATTATTTTATTTTTAATATATTAATTAAAATTTGTAGATCTGGCTTCACCTTTTTCTAGTGTTTTTAATATATTGGAAATGATTGTAAACTACGTAAACAAGACACCATTACATGATCATATATCTGGACAAAAACAATGCAATAAAAACAACATAAACTAAATAACTTGCATAGCAATATCCATGAACTAATAAGTTCTATGTATTTAACACAATCAACAAAATTTTATAGTCATACAAATTTGTCAGACTTAGAATGCGTTAATGTATGATGAGAAGTCTTAAAATGCGGTAATGTCCAATGAGAGATCTGCAGCCCAACTTTGAAAACTAGATCATAACATACATCCAAAAGATAAAGGAATATATAGAATAATCATCCAAATGCAATATTATACGAATGTTTTATTATTTGATTGTATCAAATGGCTTGATCAAATGGGAGTGAAAACATGTCAAAACATTATCAGCACTTGTCGGATACCAAGTCCGACATACTTTTCAGCTCTTGGAATTATTTAAATAGTGTTATCAACACAACATTTATTAGTTCATAGATATGTAATATATATATATATATATATAAGCTTTTAAATTTCAATATATTAATTGTGTCCAATATGATGTGTTTAGTTCATATAATTAAGAACATTTTTCTTTAATTTATTGAGTATTAATTTGTAGAAATTTAGATGGTATATGTCTTTTTGTTCTTTAACCGAAATATGACTTTTTACTTTTTTACACGTTTTAGACAGATTTGGATTAATGGTAAAGTTGCCAGTTCTTAATAAATATGTAGTGGAAATATATCGTCACTCAATAAAAAGAAACAACAGTTACACAAAGGTCAATAACAAATGTTGATTTGAAATAAACAACATGTGTTTAAGTTCGAAAAGTAAAAATAAATGAAAAAAGACAAATAGCTTTAATCCAAAACCAATTAAAAAAAAAAAGAAAGCAATTAATCACATTACAGTCGTGTGTAACGGATAGAAAATCAAAGTTTCTTTCCAATACACATTTTTCTGAACATAAAAATATTCAATTCTCGAAAAGTTATTTTTGGCGTTATAAGCTTGTAATCTATTATATTAAAGATCTACATTATCATTATCAGAATGCAAAAAAAAAAAAAAAAAAGATTCGAAAATTCGTCAGTCTCGTGATGATAAAAGGAGTCGAAAAAGCTCTTGTAAGAACCAGGCCTCAATGATGATGCAATCAGCAATACTGAATAAGAAATGGTTAAAGTGAGGACAAACAAGTGGAATCAGAAATTTAACACGTTCTTTTGGGATCTACATAATAGTCGGTTGGTGGCGGTCGTCGGACACTATAGATAATAAAAAATAAGTAATGAAATCAAAACCTTGCATCTTCTATTTTGTGGAATGAATGGAAATAAAGGTGGGCTTACCTTGGACACAAGAGCACAATATCCATTGGTGTAAAATACTTTAATGGAACCCAAGTTTATACAATAACCACTTTTAAAACCACATTAGAACCAATTTTAGTCTCCTCCCCATTTTCTCTCTCGTTAAAAAAAGTAGATCTGAGCTTGGGTTCGACATCGGCCGGCGCGTCAGTGCGCGTTACCGCCGTTGGAGCCCCCTTCTCTTCCCTTCATCTTTGTTTTCCATTTGCTCGTCCAAGAACTCTCTCTCCCTTCTGTCTTGCTGTTGGTTTTGTCACCGGAGGCTCCGTTCAGTTCCGTCTCCGCTCGAGAGGAGATCTGGAGTGGTCGCGAGCTTGCTGGTGTTGGAGGTGTGGCACGGTCGGTGTAGTGTTGGTTATTAGAGGACTCGCGTTTAGGGTTTTAAGCGGTTCTTTCTGCTTTTGATTTGGCTGCGCGTGGAGGAGGAGGAGGAGCTACTCTTGCGGAGGAGAGGTGAACTCTGGTTCTTTGATCTGCAGCAGAGAGGCGGCGGTTGTGGTTTGGCGGGCTCTACCTTGGCGTCTTGGTGAGTCGCGACCGGTTTCCTCCACCATGGATGCTTCGGAGGTCCTGCAACTGGAAGGCGTTCTCAACTGATGGCAGTGGTGTGTGTCGTGCTCTAGGAGGTGGAATGTGGAGGCTCGTTACGTCGCGGTGTTGGTGAGGTTGTCTATGGCCTTCGCCGAGGTGGCGGGATGAGTTCCCATCCCTTGGCTCATCAGTTTCGCGGCTTCATCCGGTTACCTTCTGAATCCTTGTTGACTGGATTTTTTTGGGGGTTTTCTCTTGTGCTTTGTAGTGTCGATTGTGCCGTTGTCACCGGCTCGATCCTTGGCAGCTTCAAGTTAACCGACCTCCGGTTCTAGGAGGCGGCGTGTGGCGGTGGGTGTGGAGGCCTCGGGTAGTCGTTGGGTCCTTTTTGCCATCGGTGACTCCACTCGACGGAGCAACTTTTCCAAGGTCATGGGCAGTCCCTTTGTTCATGGTATTGTTGCTCGTTAACACTTGTTTTGCAGGTCTTAGAGCATCTTCCGGCTCTGGTAGTAGCGGCTTTTTCAGGCCCGTTTTTCTTATTCTCCGGTGCTCGTTTTGGCGGTCTTCGGTCTCCAACTTTTTTCGGTTTTGTCGTGGAGGTGTGGTGTATAGTCTGGTTTTACGGGAGGCTTTCTTTAGTTAGTGTCTGACACGCCCCGGTTCGAGCACCGACCTACTTGGGTCATGGACACAGCCCAAGGTGGCGATCTTGTCGACAAACTAGACCTAACCGAGGTTTCTCATCAGTTCATGTCAATTCCCTTTTCATCTATGCAACCTTGGATGAGCTAAGGCCAGCTGGTTAGACTGAGGACGAGCTGAAACAGAGTGTGCACACGCTAGAACCAGCTGAAGAGAGTGTGCATGAGCTGAAACTAGCTAAAGTGAGAATAGATGAGCTGTATGATCTGAGTGAGCTAAGTGACATTACTTTGAAACTGGATGAGCTAAGTGACACTAACTTGGAGCTGAATGAGCTAAGTGATACTGAAGATGGAGCTTGTTTAGTTGCTGGGCGAAATGAACTTTTTCAGCCCACGGAAAAATTCATAACAAATTCAATTTGGGTTTTTTTTACTCCAAATTCGATCATGCCTTTGGTGATGGTCTTCTGCCCATTTGCATCAAGAAATATCAATAAAAGAAGCTAAATTCATGGTCAGATCAAGGGGCATTCAACAACATACTTATTTCTCAAAAGTCTTAGTCTTTGTTTGTGTTTTCTAAGTTTCTAGTTTTCCACAAAAACTCTTAGTCTTTCTTTGACCACAAGTAGTATAAATATGAAATCACAAGCCATGAAATAATCATATTTTTCCCCCTTTTTATGAGTTTCTCTCTTTGTTCTTTGCTTAGAACATTTCTTAGTTTCTTGGTGAGGTTATCTCAAAGTTTCGATCCTTCTTTTGTTGGACCGGTGCGTCACATCCGGCAACGATTGAAGTATGGTAGTATCATTGGGCCTTCCGAAACCCTTTGTGTCACCATTCATCCCATCCAGTTCTCCTTTTGGAGTTTATATACATTTCAGTCCGTTTGAGTGATCCTATCTGATCTCAGGACGTATCAATTTGGTATCAGAGCCACTCGACAGGTACTATCTATCAATCTTTCTCATCTTTCATTAAGCACTCCTCCTCCTCCTCCTCCTCCTCCTCCTCCTCCTCCTCCTCCTCCTCCTCCTCCTCCTCCTCCTCCTCCTCCTCCTCCTCCTCCTCCTCCTCCTCCTCCTCCTCCTCCTCCTCCTCCTCCTCCTCCTCCTCCTCCTCCTCCTCCTCCTCCTCCTCCTCCTCCTCCTCCTCCTCCTCCTCCTCCTCCTCCTCCTCCTCCTCCTCCTCCCTCCTCCTCCTCCTCCTCCTCCTCCTCCTCCTCCTCCTCCTCCTCCTTCTTCTTCTTCTTCTTCTTCTTCTTCTTCTTCTTCTTCTTCTTCTTCTTCTTCTTCTTTTTTCCCCTTTTTATGAGTTTCTCTCTTTGTTCTTTGCTTAGAACATTTCTTAGTTTCTTGGTGAGGTTATCTCAAAGTTTCGATCCTTCTTTTGTTGGACCGGTGCGTCACATCCGGCAACGATTGAAGTATGGTAGTATCATTGGGCCTTCCGAAACCCTTTGTGTCACCATTCATCCCATCCAGTTCTCCTTTTGGAGTTTATATACATTTCAGTCCGTTTGAGTGATCCTATCTGATCTCAGGACGTATCAATTTGGTATCAGAGCCACTCAACAGGTACTATCTATCAATCTTTCTCATCTTTCATTAAGCACTCCTCCTCCTCCTCCTCCTCCTCCTCCTCCTCCTCCTCCTCCTCCTCCTCCTCCCTCCTCCTCCTCCTCCTCCTCCTCCTCCTCCTCCTCCTCCTCCTCCTCCTCCTCCTCCTCCTCCTCCTCCTCCTCCTCCTCCTCCTCCTCCTCCTCCTCCTCCTCCTCCTCCTCCTCCTCCTCCTCCTCCTCCTCCTCCTCCTCCTCCTCCTCCTCCTCCTCCTCCTCCTCCTCCTCCTCCTCCTCCTCCTCCTCCTCCTCCTCCTCCTCCTCCTCCTCCTCCTCCTCCTCCTCCTCCTTCTTCTTCTTCTTCTTCTTCTTCTTCTTCTTCTTCTTCTTAAATCTGGGCCACTACCTATTGTCATTCTTCTATAAAAAAAAGAAAAAGAAAAGGAAAAACAAAGATCTAACAAAAAAAAAGAAACAAAAAAAGAGTTTGATTTATTTGGCTAGGTGGTGGAAGAGAAATCTTGCTGGCTGAAGAGAAATCCAGCCTTGGAGTGGTTAATACGGATTTCAAAAGTCAATTCTCTTATCTCTCTATCTTGTGTTCATCTCTTGTTGCTTGGAGAAATCCATTGGGTTACTTGATTTGTTCTCTTAGAACTTTGAGAAGAGACTCTTGAGTGACCACTAAAATCTGAGAGAAACAATTGAGTGGGTGAGATTAAACATTTGAGAGTGTGAGGATTATTTTGTTATTTGTTAACCTTTTGTGTTGAGTAATTTTCAGGATAAAAGATGTTTGGTCTTCTCAAGGAGAGTAACAAGGAGAAATTCCAGCGACAGGCTAACTTTAAATCTTCATCTCAAAATTCTTTGAATTTTTTTGATGAGTTTGTTATTGTGCAGGAAAGGCCAACTATAAGAAGATCACATAAGGTGCCAAACCAAAGATGTAGAGAGCAGTCTAGATCATCTAGAGATATGGTTAATCCAAAGAGACGATTGTTTCAGTTTGATGTCCAAGAATTTTGTGAAGGAAGTGGAATCCCTCAAGGACAAAAGCAAGAGCCATAAGCATGTGCCCCTGTAGCTGAGCCATCCTTGTTCATCAGTATGAAAACCCAAGGTGAATCTGAAAACCATTTTGAAGAACTTAAAGATTTTTCAGATTCTTTACCCATCTATGATGAATATGATGAAGATCTATTGGAAAGTTTGATCATTTATGAGGATGAATGTGATCTTCCTTCTCCAAAACCTGATCTTATGATTTTGATAATGAAGAGACTAATGGACTAACCTGTTTTGAATCGGAGCATCCGAGTAGTCTTGTTCTAGTTTCATTGGTGTTTTGAGGAAGAGCCATTGGACTACCCACAACAAGGACCACGTCTTGATACTAGGAGACCCTTGGACAATGATCTTAGTCTATCTTTGATGAAGAAGACGAGCTTGATCCAATCTTTGATAAGGAAGCACCAAGCACATCATCCATCAACATGGAAAAACATCTTTGCTTTGATCCAGGCACAACTTCTACGCCTTTGCCTAAAGAGCACTGTGAGAAACTTTATTTGCTTAATTCTCTGCCTGAAATATTTGTTAAGATTAGTTCTCAAGATGTGAAACGTTTTGGTTTTGACAAATTTAAAGAATTTTGTGTTTCAAATTCTGTTTTTGATAACATGATTCATTCTTTTGAAAAATTTGAACCTGATGGAATTTTTTATCAATTTTTTTTTCAAAATGGCAATGAAATCCATTCTGGATTTGTTCTGAGTTTTGATCAGTTTTTGAAACATATCAAAGGTTTTGATTATTTTGAAAAGGCATTAGAGCTTGAATTGCAACAACCTCATATTTGTGCTAGAAACCATTTGATTCATTTGTCTTCAAAGAAAATAGCTTTAATCTGAGTTCTTATAGACATGCACTGATCATTAGAAATTTGTTTGCATCCACTAGTGCCCTGGATGAATTCTTGGTTAAGAAGTTGCTGGAACAGAAATCACTTAGAGCTAAGATTTTTGTGATTTTGTTTTGAAACCTTTCCATTCTTTCTCTGAAATTAATCTTGAACTTTTGTGTTCTGTTTCTGATCTTGATAGGCACATTTTGAAAAGGGTTTATGGTGTTTCATGCCTTGAAGGTATTTTGATTTACAACACCTTCTTTGATAAACATATTGAGCCTTGGATAAATAATTTTCAGTTTAGACTTAATCTTTTGTGCTCTAAATCTTAGAAATTTGTGCATGTTTCGGAATTGTTATTTAGGAACCATGTAATCACTTGCCTTGAAACCCTTCTGGTCATTAATTCTTATTTTGATGTGAGATTTGAAAGGCTGAAACTTTTGCTACTTGTTACAAGGAAAGAAGCTTTGATTTGTGAGTTGAACAAGTACATGCCTTACACATATGATCCTGGTATTTTAATGTTTGTTTTGAGTGTCCAGGATAAACAGGTTCAGCCCAAGAAAAGTGATAGCATTGATCGTGCTCATCAGCCTAAAATTTGGAGATGCATGTACTCAAGGAAACTGGCATCAAAACCCCAAGGAAGTTTCTTTCCAAAAAAATTTTCATTGAATATTACATGATTTTAAAATTCTTTTTGTCTGATTCATTTTCTTTTGTTTCAGGTAAAATGGATTTGAGGTAAAATCCTTTTGAAGAGGAAGGGAATGATAAGCCTCGGTTCGAGCACCGACCTGCTTGGGTCATGGACACAGCCCAAGGTGGCAATCTTTTCGACCAACTAGACCTAACCGACGTTTTCTCATCAATTCATGTCAATTCCCTTATCATCTATGCAACCTTGGATGAGCTAAGGCCAGCTGGTTAGACTGAGGACGAGCTGAAACAGAGTGTGCACAAGCTAGAACCAGTTGAAGAGAGTGTGCATGAGCTGAAACCAGCTAAAGTGAGAGGAGATGAGCTGTATGAGCTGATTGAGCTAAGTGATATTACTTTGGAACTGGATGAGCTAAGTGACACTAACTTGGAGCTGAATGAGCTAAGTGATATTGAAGATGGAGCTGGTTTAGTTGCTGGGCGAAATGGACCTTTTTCCGCCCACGGAAAAATTCGTAACAAATTCAATTTGGGTTTGTTTTACTCCAAATTCGACCAGGCCTTTGGTGATGGCCTTCTGCCCATTTGCATCAAGAAATATCAATAAAAGGAGTCAAAGTTGTGGTCAGATCAAGGGGCATTCAACAACATACTTATTTCTAGTTAAAAGTCTTAGTCTTTGTTTGTGTTTTCTAAGTTTCTAGTTTTCCACAAAAACTCTTAGTCTTTCTTTGACCACAAGTAGTATAAATATGTAACCACAAGCCACGAAATAATCAGATTTTTTTCCCCTTCTTATGAGTTTATCTCTTTGTTCTTTGCTTAGATTATTTCTTAGTTTCTTGGTGAGGTTATCTCCAAGTTTCGATCCTTCTTTTGTTGGACCGGTGCGTCACATCCGGCAACGATTGAAGTCTGGTAGTATCATTGGGCCTTCCGCAACCCTTTGTGTCACCATTCATCCCATCTAGTTCTCCTTTTGGAGTTCATATCCATTTCAGTCCGTTTGAGTGATCATGTCCGATCTCAGGACGTATCAGTGTCTTTGGCCTTCCTCTCTTTTACCACGTTTAGTGTTGCATCATAGAAGTGAAGGTTACAAGTTTTGAGGAGTCCATCGAGACCTAGCTACTCTAGAAATGACATGGGGACTCCCGGCATCCGAGGTAACGAGGAGAACCTAACTTCTTCGTGGTTATCATTGACAACTGAGAACAAAAATCAATTTCTAAAGTTTATTAAAAGCAGACTAGAGGAATATGCTGGATTTAGTGGGCGGGCGAAGCTAGTTGTTGTAATAAATAGATTTGGAAATTTTGCTCGAATCGAGTTTGTAACCGGAACTAATTCCCGTTAATACGGGTCGAGGAAAAAAAACTGTTAACACAAAACAAAAACGTTTATCTTGTATCTATTATTAGGATGAAGAAAATGTTATTTTCAAAATGTACTTTAGTTTAATTACGTTAAGCGAATAACTTGCAGAAATTATTAGTGTAGAAAATTTTCCGGAATATGCGCGGAATTAACAAATTTATAAAATATTCCATAGTCCGACAATAGGTACATAATAATGAACTTGAAGTTTGAGTGTTTATTGGAGACACGGGTGAAGGAAAGTAAAGCAAATAAGATTATCGACTTTGTTTTTAGTGACCAACTATGAGAACAATGCAGCTGGTCTTATATGGGTAGTATGGAGGGATTCAGTTCCTATGACTCTTATTTTTAAGAGTGATCAGATTATCACTGTTTCTGTTTTGCTTGACGATGACATGGAGGAATTCTTTTTCTCCTTTGTCTATGCGCTAACAGTATGGATGAGAGAAAGGTGTTATGGGAGATTTTAACAAAATATTTGATGGTGATGAGCATTCAGGTTTTGCTAATACTCCAACACTTCCACATGGTATGCTTGATTTTCAAAGAGTGGTACAGCATTGTATGCTTACAGACATGGGATACCCGGGTCCTCTTCATACCTGGTTCAATAAAAGAGAGAATGATCTAATCTTCAAGAACGTTCTATTGAAAGAGGAGGCATTACATAGGTTTTCACAGGCATACTCTGTCTTTGAAGCTGGGGTTGTTTCGATCATCAGAGTTGCAGGTTTCAACTAAAATCTGTTAACACAAAACTCAAATGACCCTTAAAGTATGTAGGCGCAATGGGGCTATTTCCTGAATTTATTCGAACATTACAAAAGTTTTGGGACTCGATTGATGCTCTATTTCACTCTACCTCAGCAATGTACCTATTCTCTAAGAAACCTTAAGCTCTAAAGCCTGTGATCAGCGAATTATGCCGAGAGAAATTGGGAGATTTAGTCAAACGAACTAAGGAAGCTTTTACTCTGTTGTGTGAGAAACAACAAGAGACACTAAAGAATCCAATCGAGGAAGCAATGAAATAAGAGGGAGAAGCTTATGATCGGTGGACCAGGTTAGCAGAACTGGAGGAGAGTCATTTGAAACAGAGGTCTAAGTTGCACTGGTTAGAGATTGGAGACAAAAATAATAAAACATTTTATAATGCTGTGAGGACCCAACGTGCACAAAATATAATCAAAGAGATCACTTGTTCTGATGGTTCGGTGGTTACTGGACATGAGGAATATGAAACATGAAGCAGAGGGCTTCTTCTTGGAATTCTTGAATTACCAACCCGAGGATTTTGTTGGTGCCTCAGTAGAGGAGCTACGTGAACTGATAGATTTTCGTTTCTCATCTGACGATTGAAATTCTCTTGGTAAGGAGGTTTCGAAAGATGAAACCAAGAAGGTCCTCTTTGCTATGCCATCTGATAAATCTACGAGACCAGAAGAGGTTTCCTGCTAGATTTTTTTTTGAAACTGTGTGGTCTTTTGTTGGAGAGGACTTCACAGTTGCTGTAAAATCAGTGTTCATGTTGGGCTTTCTACCGAAAGGAGTGAACTCTACTATTCTTTCTTTGATACCAAAGAAGATTGAAGCAAAGGGAATGAAAGATTACAGACCTATCTCATGCTACAATGTGTTATATAAAGTGATATCTAAGATTATTTCCAATTGACTCAAGGTTATTCTCCCAAAAATAATTACTGCTAATCAGTGTGCCTTTGTCCAAGGTCGATAACTAATGGAGAACGTCTTATTGGCTACTGAATTTGTCAAAGTTTACCACAAGACCTCAATTACACTTCGTTGTGCAATGAAAATCGACATTTCCAAATCTTTTGATTTGAAGTGGTCATTTGTACTCAACTCTTTAAAAGCTATGCACTACAAAAAAAATATGCCTCTAACTACGAAAAGTTACGACAAAAATCCTATGTCATAAATTTAAAGTATTTTACTAGGACTTTACGACGAAAGTGTATTTTGTCGTAAAGTCTTAGTAAAGTTACAACGAATTTGTTTCGTCATAATGAACATGTAAGTTTATAAGGCGTTTACGATGAATAAGACAATTCGTCGTAAAATCCATGTAGTGTTACTAGTAATTTACGACGAAACATATGACCGTTATTTTTGGTGAAAAGTGTTTGTATTGTGCTTTACAAAACTAAATTTGTTGTAAAGTATATGTTAGAGAGTTGTAAAATCCTAGTAAATTGTTTCCTTGTATCCATTGTTATATCTTTCACCTACCATATTCGATAATTTCCTATATATATATCCATTCTCATAAAAACAAACCACACAAACAAACAAAAAATTAAAAAAAAATGTGAGATGGTAGAAATATTTAAGAGTTACAGAGTTGGATACGCACAAGGATTCTGACGGTAGAGTGACAAATGCATTTCTCGGGGGGGGGGGGGGGGGGGGGTAGAGACATTCATGTACCAGGCGGGCAGTACACCGATCACGCAGGAAAGCACTAAAATGTTTTTTTCCTTGGTACGGTACCCTATTTCTAAATTAGTTGGGATATTAAATTGGGTAGCGAAAAAGTTTGGGTATTAAAAAACTTAATGAAATTCAGTTGGGGTATTTTTATGGAATTTGCCCTTCCTAAAAATATGCCTTATGGGTATGAGATCGCTCATTATTGGCAGAAGAAGAGTATATTTTGAGAGCTGCCTTACTGGAAAGAACTTTTTTTTTGTGGCACAACTTCGATGTGATGCATATAGAGAAAATTTTTTTTGACAACATCATGAATACAATACTGAGCGTTAAAGGGAAGACAAAAGACATCAAAAAGCAAATGTTGTACTTACGTGATGTTTGCTCAAGAAGTGAGTTGCATATCAAGAGCAATAGAAAATTTCCTAATTCCCATCGCTGTGATATAAAACATGGGCGTGGTACATTCCACGTAATACATGTTTCCTTGTAACTTCATCGTAATAGGAGTCCTAGTAATTTCGTCGTAATTCAAAACACATGTCCTGGTAACTTCGTCGTAATTAAAAATACGGCCTAGTAACTTCGTCATAATGTAAAATACAAGCCTGGTAAATTTGTCGTAACATTACGATGACTTTACGAGGAACCCTTTTCTCTATATATACCCGCAGATCATTAACGAGGCAAGCCTCGTGTATTCCTCCCAATCCTCTCTCTCAAGCTTTAAGGTATGTGTTTTTTTAAATTTTAGTTTAGGTAGTAAATAGGTAGTTAGTTTAGAGAACATAACTTTATTCAGTGATTAGATTGCAGTAAATTAAAATTAATTAGATATTTTTTAATTTAGATGGATCCTAGGAGACTACCACCCACTTATTCTGAAATGTTTGCCCCCGGTAATGGGACATCTTCTACGTGTCCATCATCTAGTTCGGATCCAGAGGCAGTAACTCACAGACATCTCAGAGAGTTTATCGGACTCCTCCTCTTTATGCACCTCATATACACTATCCGGTGCCTCCACTTTCTCCTCCATACGAGTCGCCTCCACCGGCTCCACATGGTGCACCTCCTGCCCCAGCACCCATAGTTCATCTTGATTTGCTTGTTCCTCCATCTGCACCCTACATTACATATACGGTCGATGATCTTCTTACTCAGTCTGGACGAGTAGGTTTGAAGATTCTGAACCCCGATATCCCGGAGGGTACTTTTAGGTAAGTTTTTTAATTTTATTAATTTAAAATTTTACATTATATTTGTTATACTGGTCTAACAAGTTGATATTATTTTCAGGTTCGGAGTTGATAACTGTGTCGGACAGAGCCTTTATGACACGATCAAAGGGTATTTCACCCTCTCATTGATTGCTAAGACTAGTGCCAAATGGTTCAAATGTTTCACGGTAACGTTTATTCCATTTATATTTAATATTAAATTATATAATTTAACTAATTTTAATTTATTTTATTTTTGCTTGTTTCAGCAAAGGTGACACTAGTCTTAGCAATCAATGAGAGGGTGAAGACGGAATTTTTTGCAAGAGCAAAGGTCCGCATTTGCAACACTGTCTCGGATTGGAAGGACAAGTGGGAGTATTAAGGATATGATATTAAATCCACCAAGATCACGAAGGAAGTATGAGATGGTCTCATCGCCTTTTGGAAGCTACGCGGCGTGATCCGTAAAGCAACAATTGCTCCGCTTTTTGTAGGACGAAGGACGTGGATGGTGTCTTGCCCATGCTTAATACAACTGGGCAAAAACCCCACGCTGGGGTCCATCTATAAGTTGTAAGTTTTATTTTTCATATTTAGTTTCATTTTTCTTATCTTATAAATTAATAATTTTACTTTTTATCCTTTTGTAGGCTAAGAAGACCAGAGTCATGCCATTCAAAATCACTCACCAGATGAGCGGGGCATTTGTGGATCCACAGTCAGAGAAGTTCTTTCTCGACGTGGCTGTTTGGGTTGAAGAGCGCGAGACACAGCTAACCCAGGAGTCTACCGATGGCCTACCCCTAAAATTGTCTACACAGAAGGTGGACAAGATCTTCGAAAATGTAAAATTTTAGAATATATTTTTTTAATTATTTTTTATAAAATTAATTAAATTAACACGTTTCTTTTTTTTGTAAGGTGGCTCAAAGAAATAAGGGGCGGACGGTGGGAATAAGATCCGTCAACGAGGTCCCAAAGGAAAATTTGTCCTACTCCTCGAGATGGGATGAGGAGAATGATCTGCTACATGATAAAGTGGACGACCAACAGTTTCGCTTGCAGTCCCTAGAGGATTGTTTCGACGTTATGGCGGTTGGAAACCCGCTTATGCTGAGACAGTTCGACCAAAGAGGTTAGGCTCTCGGGGGGGCACGCGCCTCACTCCGATCATGTGTATAAACTCGACACTCTTCAGGAGGGAACGACGCCTCCAAAAACTACCTCGACGACGTCGGCCTCCCTTAGCTTAGCTTTCGTTTTTTAAATTTAATTTTGTACTACGAATTTAAATATTATTTATAACTTTTATATATAGTTTTTTCATATTTTAAAATATTTTAATTTTGAATATGTTAAATAATATTTTATTCTATAATTTTATTAACATTTTTAATTTTATAATTTAATTATTTAATCCGATGTAAAATCCTCGTAAACTTTACAAGGAATTTACATGGAACTACTTGTAAATTCGTTGTAAAATATTACGATGACTTAATAATGTCTTCCATGTAAATTTATAGTAAATGACATAAGTTTTTAATGACTACTTTACAAGGAAACAGTACGAGGCGTTAACGACGTCACATTACTAGGAGATTACGACGAAACCTTGATCTTGTCTATTACGACGAATCTGTTTCGTCGTAAACTTTACAAGGGAATTATGAAGAAGCATGCATTACGATGGGGTTTTACAATGAAACACATTGCTTTGTTAATCCGTCATAATTCCCATATTACGAAGAATTAACAAGGAATAGTGCCCTCGTAATAGGCACATTTTCTTGTAGTGATGGGGGTTTCATGAGCCTTTTATTCACTGGATTCGTCTGTGCATCTCCTCTCCATCTTTCTCAGTTTAGGTCAATAGGAAATTAGCAGGCTACTTTGGTACTAAGCGAGGTCTACGAAGGAATCTCTCTCTCTCTCCCTCTCTCCTTATTTGTTTGTTCTTTGCATGAATGTTCTCTCTCTAAAAATGGACGCAACGGCAAGAAAAACGGTTCGGTTACCAACCAAATGTAAGATCACTCTCACACATCTCTGCATTGCGGATGATCATATGGTCTTTGTAGAAGAAACAAGATAATCTATAGAGGGTGTCATATCGGTGTTTGATGAGTCTGCGACTTGGTCTGATTTAAGAATTAGTCTGGAGAAATCAACTCTGTATATAGCTGGTATTCCCGACTATACGAGAGATCTCACACTAACCATTTTTCCCTTTGGAGAGAGCTTCTGTTTCGGTATCTTGAACTTCCCTTGATGACAAAAGGCATGAGTAAGCAGGATTGTCTGCCTTTCGTGGAGAAGGTTAGAGGGCGAGTGAGCTCATAGACCAATCGATTTATCTCCTATCCTGGTAGACTGCAGTTGATTAAATTTGTGCTTGCAAGCATTGCTAATTTTTGCTCATCGGCATATAGAGTTCCTAGTCAATGCATGAAAGAGCTGGAATCAATTTTCTCTGCATTTCTTTGGTCCGGACCTGAGCTTAATACCAAAAAAGCTAAGATTGTATGGAGAGATTTATGCTAACCAAAAAGTGAGGGAGGCCTCGGGCTAAGATTTTTAAAGGAGGTAAACATAGTCAATGGTCTGAAGCTTATATGGGGAATGTTTTCTCATCGATCTTTATGGGAAAAATGGATCAACTCTCTCCTTACTTGCAAGAGAAATTTTTGGGAAATCAGTGAAAAAACTCAAGCTGGTTCTTGAACTTTTTGGGAAATCAGTGAAAAAACTCAAGCTGGCAACTGCATGCGACTTCTTTTTGGTATGAGAGCTGGTCTGAGATAAGTATTCTCTATGATGTTCGAGAATACCAATGTTGATGAAGTACTAAGTAATAATCGAAGACGAACTTGCCATCGTTCTGGTATTCTGCGAGAAGTGGAGGGACAAATTGATATTTGTAGAAAAAACTGAGGCCACAGATATGGCAACATTCTCTTATATTGGTTTGGTAGCCAGTGCCGTGCTTAGAACAATCGGGGCCTAGGCAAAAATAATTC